>PVHP010033263.1:0-19677 GCA_004024765.1 Zapus hudsonius | reverse complement strand
TTGAGAGACTCTACGAGGTCTGAAATGGTAACCAGCTCCCAGAAGGCAGTTAGTGCAGTGCTGGAAGACACTACACAAGCTGCCAGGGGAAGCTGAACACCGACAGCTGGGGTAAACAGACCACTGGCATGAAATACAGGCTGAGGCCAGGAGTAGGCTGACCACACCTCCTACTGGGAGAGAAAAGGAAACCAAGAAAAGAGCATATGTGCAATGGAGGAGCCTGAGCCTGGGGGAGGCAAACAACAGCTATTAAATTCGGCCAAATATTCCACTCAGTGAGGGGGAACCATTGATTGGAACCGGGGAGTCAGGGAGATATGCAAAGGATCCCATACTCTTGGGCTCCCAAGAAAAGATGCACTATGCGAGTGACTGCCAGGGAGGCTTTTAAAAATAGAAGCTAAGGAATCCAGATCGTTGTATATTTGTTAACTGATACTGACCTCATTCTCCGATGGAGATTGTGTTTGTATTTTTCAGGATACAGCGAGAGAGCTGTGGCCAATATAACCCTACCAACTGATTGCAGGCAGAAAACTGAGATCCTGGCATGAGATGAGCCACCACAGTCATACGGGGTAGGATCCATATGGAACCCCACAGAGAATGATTGGATGAACAAGGGACCCACAGCCATAGACATTCAATCAATAAAAAATAAGCCAGTGTGACAGAAACCAACGAATCTCGACACAAAAACCCCTAAGCTCACAACACCATAGCAGCCTCAATACTCACCCACCACGACTCAGGGAACTGTGCGGAAGAGGGGGCGGAAAGATAGTGAGAGCCGTGGTGGGGGAGAATAGCAGAGACTAGGCAACCCTCAGTAACTACACACTTGAGACATGAGAGCCTGGCTGAAGAATGAGCTATCCATGGTCCCCTACCACAAAGACTGACCCAGAAGGCCCACAGAGGAGGAGGATATCCAGCTGACTGGGGATGAGGGAGGGGGGCAATGGGAAATTGGGGATAACAACTCATGGCTGACCCACTAAACAATGTAACTCATTATGAACAATAAAAAAAAAGCAAAATACAATAAAACAACAAAAAATGAAAAAAAAAAAAAAAAAAAAAAAAAAAAAAAAAAAAAAAAAAAAAAAAAAAAAAAAAAAAAAAAAAAAAAAAAAAAAAAAAAAAACAGCCGGGTGTGGTGGTGCACTCCTTAATTCCCAGCAGGAGAATTGCCAGGAGTTTGAAGCCAACCTGAGACTACAGAGTGAATTTCAGGTCAGCCTGAGCTAGAGTGAGACCTTGGGGGGGGGGGGGACTGGGTTTGGTGGTACACGCCTTTAATCCTAGCACTGGGAGGCAGAGGTCTGAAGGAATAAGAAATTCCAGGTCAGCCAGGGCTAGATAGAAACCCTACTGGGAACCACCCCAACCCAACCCCCCCAAAAAAAGCCTGTCATGGTGTCACATGCCTTTAATCCCAGCACTAGGTAGGCTGAGGTAGAAGGATGGCCATGAGATCGAGGCTAGCCTGGGCTACAGTGAGAACCTACCACACACACACACACACACACACACACACACACACAAATATCAAGGTTATCCTTAAGTACATAGAGTTAGAAAGAAATTAAGATCCCTCTAAGGGCATGGTGGTGTGGACCTTTAATCCCAGCACTTGGGAGGCAGAGTTAGGAGGATTGCCAGAGTTCAAGACCACCTGGAGACATTAGTTAAACCCTACCTTGAAAAAATGAAAAAGGAAAAAAGGAAGAAGATCCCTCTAGCTAAACATCAGATAACTTATAACTTTGTCTTTTTTGTTTTTAGAGGTTTTTCTTATTGGTGTATGTGTATGAATGTTTCATAATGTAGCCAAGGCTTTCCTAGAACTCACTATGTAACCCAGGATGGCCTTGAACCTACAGAGATCTCCTGCCTCAGTCTCTCAAGTGCTGGAATTACAGGAATGAGTCACATTGTTCAGCTGATCTTGTCAATCAAAGCTTACTATATTCTAAAACAATAAATAATCATCTCAAATCTCTAAGTGCTCAAACTATAACTGCATTAATAATAAATGCTTACTTTCAAATGAATATTAATCTTGCCTAAATAATTTATGCATGATACACTATAATTATAAACATTTATCTACATATTTAAAACATATTATTACATGAATTGAACCTAGATTCTTGGGGCAAAATAAATTCTACTTTAGCTAATTTGCAAATAACCCTGCCAATAATCAAAATCCTTTGCATTCATGTAACCCTGAAAAAGTTTAAAAAACATTGACAACATATTAAACATAGCTTCTGGACACAGAAACACAAGTCTGTCCTTCCCTTTATCTTGTCCTACAAAGAGGAAACTAATTTAAAGACAAAGGTGAAAAGAGATGTTTCAGAGAATTAATATTTTAAAGAAATTTAAGACTTTCAATTTAGTTCTTGCTGTTAAGATAACTTGTTAGCTCAAATGAAAAAAAAAAAAAAAACCAAACACCAAGGATAATGACTGCAACTGTGGTAAAATAAATAAGGTAAAATGACAGACACATTTACAAAAGCGCTTACAGTGAAAAACTGGTCTAAGCTCAACCATCAGGTTAGAAGGGAGAAGAAATTATCATTTTCAGTCTGCTACCACCAACTAGACAGACATGTTTAACCTAATACATAGGTCCCTTTCTCACTTGAGATTAAAATTTTATTCCCTATCTCACTAAGCAGCTGTTTCTAACTTTCCCGTATTGTAATTTGAAGCTTTAGGTGCTCATTAGAAATTCCAAGAGAGTACTCCCAAATCAGCACATCATATGTGCTCATTTTCATAGGCTCTCTGCCACACAACACATTTATTTCACACTAAAAGTGAAAGAAAAGTGCTCATCATGACATAAAAAACACATGATTCCTTTCAGCCAATTCATGCAGGTGACATTTGCTGTGCACGGGTACATGAACAAAGGATGTTTGTGTTTTAAGACAGAAGTAAAAGGTCCAAATTTTCAACTAAACGATAGTAAGTATCTGAAACTTTTGGAGAACAAACATATATCTCTGTTATATTCCATATTGATCAATATAATCTCTGAAGAACTAAAGTATGAAAAGATTATGTGAAAGTATTAACTTTCCTAAGTATGTGAACGACAATTAATGTTAAGATTGACCTGTTAAAAATAATTCTATTTTTTAAAGTACAAATTCACAATTCTAGTGACAAAACTTAACCTTAAAGTGAAAATACAATTTCTAAATTTTATACAAATAATCTACTTGGAATTCTTCTGACAAAAACAGGTAAGATTATAAAACAATGGCAAACACTACTTCGAAATCTGTTAGGAAGTAAATCTTAAATTTTAGTACTATTTTAAATTCTTTTTCAATTAAACACAAATCTTTTACTACTTTTCAAGCAGAGATTTTTTTCTATAAAACCTGATTATCAATTATAACAATTAGTTCCTATAATTCCTGTCAGTAAGAAGATGGTATGCAGAGAAACCAACAACTACTTTACAAATTCCACAAACCTAACAAATCAGTAGCAAGATTTCAAGCAGCAATTTTCTGGGGGGTGGGGGAAGGGAATTCTATGCAATTAATATGAAAATACTCAATCACTCTTTTTGGATAATCCCTAAAGTTTAATCCATTTAAAAGTTTACTGCTCCATTTAAAAGAAATTATCATCTCTCATCTCCAGAAACATTCCAAAATTGACTAATAATCCCCCCAGCATTCAACATTTAAATTCATCACATTGAAAAAAACAGAGAGATTAGAATAGGAAAACGTCCACATCTACTAATGAGATCAAGGTAATAAACAGCTCTCACCTGCGATCCTCTGATTTGGGAATGGGGTTGGTGCAGCGCTGGCTGTTATACTTGGCCACATATTCACATTGCTTGAAGGGGGCAGTCTTGTCCTCCAGAACGTGTCGGATACAAAATGCGTACCCGTTGAGTCGCCGCTGCTTGCACAGTTTGGGGCTATATGAGCACAAGGGCTTATTGTCAACCTCAGAGAAGTGTATATGTTTCCCTTCATACATCACGTGACTCTATTCCTTGAGAACATCAGCTAAAAGGCCACCACAAAAAAAAAAGAGAGAGAGAGAAGCCCAAATGATAAATAAATCAGAGAATAAGGCAGGGTTAGTTGAGAATTTCACTGAGACATTCTGGCCTCTCAGCCATACCTGATCTTAAATCTTCTGCACCACAGCAATGTTAAGAGAACCCCAAGGATACCACAGATTGGAATGCTGCTGAATCAAGTGAACCAGATGGTCTAGAAAAATAGCAAAAGGCCTCATTAACAAAGAAATAAAGCAAATTTACTCAGAACATAAAGTATTTCAATTCAACCTTCCTAATGTGATATTCATTATAATCCCATGTCACAATAATGAGATCAAATAAGGAAAAAGCATTATAAAAAGTTACTTCACTCTCCCTCACCCCAAATTGAACTAGATCAGATTCATTTTGGTTCTGTTCCCTGTGGCTAACAGCAGCAGAACTCCTCGAGGTGCAAGCTGTAACTTCACTGCTGGCTTTTGCATGTGATGCGCACCATGCCAATGGAATACACCGTGGACCTAAAAATCTCCCCCCAAAAGTCTGCCTTTTTGTCATGTTGACAAAAATGTCCCTATGAAATAAAAGCGGAGGTGGGGTGGTGTCACATTCATATATAACCCAGCATTCAGGGTCTCAGGCAGGAAGGCTGCTATGGGTTCCAGGCTACTCTGCTCTACAAAGCAAGTTCCAGCCACTCAGAGCTACCTGTCTCAAAAATAAATGATTAAAAAGTAAACTGGCCAAGCATGTGCCTCCCAGCACATGGGAGGCAGAGGTAGGAGGACTGTTGTGAATTTGAGGCCAGCCTGGGAATACAAAGTGAATGCCAGGTCAGGCTAGACTAGAATGAGACCCTACCTCAAAAAAATTTTTAAAAGTTGGCATAGTGGGTGATCATGAATTCAAGGCCAGCAAACATAATCTAGAGTGAATTCCAGGTCAGCTCATTTAGACTAGAGTGAGACCCTGTCTCAAAAAACAAAAGCAAAAACAAAAATTAACAACAAGACAATTAAGGAGCCAGGCATGGTGATATCCATCTGTAATTCCATCACTTGGAAGGTGGAGGCCAGAGGATCAAATGTTCAAGGCTAGCCTTGGCTATATAAGACCCCATATCTCACCAAAAATATATAATATAGAAGAAATTCTTGCTTTTCAAAAAATGTTAGGTTCCTTCTAATATTCTTCCACAACTATCCGATGTAAACTCTAAACTTTACCTGACCACATTTATATCATTCAATTTAACAGTCTGTACTACAGTGTTCCCAGTCACTCAGAATAATGATGCTGTCTTGAGATTCTCCAAGACAGTGAAATAAAAAAATTACACAATATTTACTACCTTTGTACATACAAACAGGACCAAGTGTAACAGTTAAATAATGTCATACAGTCTATAACAATAAACTGAATCTATTTTAAACTCTCTCCCAAAGCCAACCAAATGGTGATTGAATGTACTTAGATACCACTTACCAGGCTGGGGACTGACTATGCTATGGATGAGTAGGTAAGAACACGTACTGTATTAGCATGTGGACTTGAGTATGAGCCCCAGGACCCATGTGATAGGCCAGGCATGGAGCTCTGAGTGGGGGCAAAGACAGGATTGTTGGGGTTCTCTGGAAGCTCCAAGTTCAGTGAGAAAACTTGTCTCTGGCAATGCATGGAAAAGCAATGGAGGACACCCCACATCTGCTTTGGCTTCTACACACATGTGCATGGGGCACACACACAAAACTGCATATGAATGCTGAGGGTGTAGTTCAGTGGTAGAGTACATGCTTAGCATGTACAAATCCCTGGATTTTTCCAGCACCAACCACCCCCCACAAGGGAAGAAAGGGGGCGGGGAGGGGAAAGAGTGAAATTCCTCACACCAATAAATGACAAAATCCATAAGTGCTTGAGGAGTTAGAAGACATGGCTGTTATAATCTAAAATCTTTGAGTTCAAGGCCAGCCTGGAGCTACAGAGTTCCAGGTCAGCCAGGGAGAGTGAGACCCTACCTTAAAAAAAAAAAAAAAAAAAAAAAAAAGCCTGCGTCCTCAAGAGCTGGCTCAGTGGTTTTTGCCTAACTGGTAAAAGGCTTGGGGTCAATCTCTAGCTCCCCCAACAGTCTATACTTTTCATTTGAACAATGTCACACTCATCTACCTTACCATTACTGACTCATGAGCTTAGTTCAAGTAAGCCTGTATGAAGTTCTGCAAACCAAAACAAAAACCGTACAAGTTTAAAAAGTGATTTACAGAATTTATGCAAAAAAAAGAACCCTACATGTCATACTGATAAGGATGGTTCAGTGGATAAAGCACCTGCTGTACAAGTGTTGAGTACTGGAGTTCAAATCCCCAGCACCCATGTAAAAGCACTATCTGTAAAGCCAGTGCACCTAGAGTAAGGCGGAAGGTGAAGACAAGGAGAATCCTAGAAGCTTTGGGGCCAACAAGCCTGGCCTGATCAATGAAAACCAACACCTCAAAGTGTACTCTGACCTTCATATGCAACCTGCACTCACAGACACACACATTCACAAATTAAGAAGAGATATTTTATAAAATCACAGAACTGTAAGGACAGGTATAAAGGCATATGAGGGGCCTTAAACTCATGGTGAATCTCCTGTTCCAGTTTTTTTTTTTGTTTGTTTTGTTTTGTTTTTTTGAGTCAGGGTCTCACATATCCCAGGCTGGCCTCAAACACATTTATATAGCTAAAGATTACCTTGAACTTTTGATTATCCTGCCTCCAATTCTGAGTGTTGGGATTACAGATATACACCACCACACCTGGTTTCACGTGGTGCTGGGGTTTAAACCTAGGGCTGTTAGTACTAGACAAACAACTACCAACTGGTCCCATTCCTTCATGTTTTGAAGTTTTTCAGCCAGGTGTAGTAGTACAGGCCTGTAACCCTTACACCAAGGAGGCAGAGGCAGAGGCAGAGGAATGCTGCCAGTCAAGGCCAGCCTGGGCTACATAATAAGACTCCGTCTCCAAAAAAATTAAAATTAAAAAAAAAAAAAAACCACAGCCAGACATGGTGGCTCATGCCTATAATCCCAGCCCTTAAGAGACTAAGGTAGGAGGATGGTCATGAATTCAGGTGACAGAGGCCAGCCTGGTATAGAGTGAGACCTGATTCAAAGAAAAAAAAAATGTTTTGTTTGGCGGGCTGGCCTCAAGATGACCCTCCAGCACTGGATTCAAAGTGTGCACAACCATGTCCAGCAGCAAAACACCCTGATGCTTCCTTTACTCAGCTGACATAGTCTACTATTACTGATAATAATACTCATGGCCAACCTCCTGCCTTAGCCTCCTAAATGCTGAGATTACAGGTATGATCCACCATATCTGACTACCTAGTCTTTTGTAATTTCTTTCTTTCTTTTTTAAAGTATGGTCCCTCTCTAGCTAAGGCTGGCATGGAATCCTATCTCTGCTTCCCAAGGGCTGGGACTAAAGGTGTGCACCACCACACCCAGCTTTAATTCCAACCTTCCCCTCTTCTTGAACTGTTCAGATTTCACCATTATACATTGCTTTGAAAGTAACCTTCCCTGGGTGTGGTGGCCAACCTAGACTACTTACATAAGGGAGACCCTGTCTCAAGAAAAAACAAAAAGAACACTGTAACTGGGCAGGGTGGTGCACACCTTTAATCCCAGCACTTGGAAAGGCGGAGGTAGGTGAAGAGCTGTGAGTTGAGAACACCCTGAGACTACAGTGAATTCCAGGTCAACCTGGGCTAGACCCTACCTCAGAAAAAAAAAATCCACAATAAAAACCACTCACAAAATATAGTCATCTTGCAATTCTAATAACAAAAATCCAATTGCTTTATAATAATTATCTACTTCTGGGGCTGGAGAGATGGCTCAGCAGTTGGCGCTCGCCTGCAAAGCCTAACGATCCAGGTTCCGTTCCCCAGTACCCACATAAAGCAGATGCACAAAGTGATGAACATGCATCTGGATTTTGTTTGCAGGGGCTGGAGGCCCTGGTATGCCCATTTTCAGTCTCTGCCTCTTTCTGTGTGCTTGCAAATAAGAAAGTATATTTTTAAAAAAATAAGAATTATCTACCTCTAATTTTGTTGTTTTTGAAGCAGTGTCTCCTGTAGCACAGGTTGGCCTGGAACCCACTGTACAGCCAAGATGACCTTGAGTTTCTGATTCTCTTGCCTCTACCTCCCAAATGCTGGGATTACAGACTGTAACACCACACCTGGCTATTTTCTAACTTTAAAGAATAAACATACTATTAGAAAATTTTGTATGATTTTAGACTTAATGGCAAGATAAGTCCAGAAGCTATAGTAGGAGCTCTAGTGGTAACAGGTACAGGTAGAGATGTGCCTGGAGGAAAGGAAGGGAAATTGGGGGTAATATTACAGTTCTGGACACTTCATCTGCCCAGGCTTCATCTGCTCAGAATAATGGAGCTTTTCCTTCCTGATTTTCTAGTGCCTCTCTTCTGGCCAACCCTATTCTAATCTTAAAAAACATAGTTTAAACCGGGCGTGGTGGCACACACCTTTAATCCCAGCACTTGGGAGGCAGAGGTAGGAGGATCACCATGAGTTCGAGGCCACCCTGAGACTACACAGTGAATACCAGGTTAGCCTGGGCTAGAGTGAGACCCTACCTTGAAAAACCAAAAAAACTATATATACATAGTTGTCAGACCACCACCACACAGACTTCGGTCCCCAAACTGAGTTAGCTATGTGCTCCTGAAAGGGACTCTGTGTACTTCCCTGTTTGGAACCACAGTCTGTTTTAGCTGTCTGTTCTGTAGTGTACCTTCCTAGAAAATAAGCTCCCAGAGGGACCAACAGTTTTCTGTGCATTAGTGTGTCTATATCTGGCTTAACACAGGACCCAGAATATGCATTTAATTACTGTATACTTAATACAGAAATAGATTCTTAACTGAATGAGAGCTAATCTAAACTAAATAAAATCTAAACAGTTAGCAACTTTGTGTTTTATTTGTTTTGTTTTGGTTTTTTCTGAGACAGGGTCTCACTCTAACCCAGTCTGGCAATCCTCCTACCTCAGCCTCCCTAGTGTTGGAATTACAGGTCTGAGTCACCCACTGGTTTCAACTAGTGAAACAAATAGTAACTCTGAATTCCAGGTTGTCTACCAAATGTTGCTACATTTATTTCAGATCATTATGGTTTTTTTCTTTTGCACCACTGGAGGTTGAATTCAGCACCTGACCTAAGCTAGCCCAGCACAGTAACACTGAGTCCTTAAATAGTCTTAAAAATCAAAAAACCGGTACCTCAAGCAGTCTATACAATTACTTGTTATAACCATAGTCATATATCAAGAAAAAGAATACTTTAGAAACACTGGGTCTGCAGTTCAGGGACACAGCAATTACTTCACACTTTCAGAGCCCTGAGCTTACTCCCCAGCTCTAGACAAGGGAAGGAGGGGGAATACTATCACACTTTCTAATTCGTGATGCTAATAAAACCAGCTTTACTTTCTAATACAAGATGAAGATCACTTTTAAAAAGAAGAAAATCTTCAGAGTAAGCCGGCAAGCAGCTCCGTGGACTTGAGCTGTGGAAAGGACTTGCATAGAGCTGAAAGGATCTCTGTGCCCCTCAAGAAGAGTACATACAGGTAATTAAGCCAAGTATATACTACCCGAATGCAGAAAGAGAAGGCTGGGAGGCAGTTCTGTGGGCAGGAGTGCTTGAGGTGCGAGCTGACAGCCCTGGAGGGCCTGATTCAGTCTTGAGTTCCATCCCCAGCACCCACTTAGCAGTTGGGTGGGCCGCACATGCCTGCAACCCCAGCTCTGTGGGGACTGAAAATGACAGCTCCAGATTCAGAGAGACTCCATTTCAGGGAAACATGCAGAGAAACAATACAGCAGGAGAGCAGACTTTCTCCTCTGGCTTCCATGTGCGCAGGGTGTGCACATCTGCACCCACATGTCCACTCACCACACACATGCCTGAAGTTCGGAAATAATTACTGAGAAGACACAACACTGACATTCTACAAAGAGTATTTCCACAGCAAACACATCTGTATACTGGAATTCCAAAGTAGGAAATATATTTACTTGTTAAATTTCCTTTAGGTTTCAGGCACAGCGATGCATGCCCAGAATTCCAGCACATGGGAGGCAGAGGCAAAAAAATGGCCACTCAAGTCCAAGGATGGCCTTGTGTACAGAGGCCAGCCAGGGTGACAAAGAGGGTTTCACTTAGTTCTTATACTGAGATTAGCTGTAAAATAAAACAATTCATTTTATATTTTCATTTTGGAAGATAAGCTTGTTTTTTGTTTTGTTTTTTGTTCACCCCACCCCATCCCCAGATAGGGTCTCCCAAGGTTGGCCAGGAACTCTGTAGCCCCAGGGTAGACTCCAGCTCAAGGTGATCCTCCAACCTCAGCCTCCCCAGTACAGGGATTAAAATTTCCACCACACCCAGTGAAGATAAACTTTTAACAAAGGCAGACAACAGTCTTCCAGTAACAACCACAAAACACTCAGGAGGACCCCAGGACCACCAGCATCTCTGGGTCATAACAGATCTTTAATTCTCAGGTTTCAGGAGTGTGTCTACTTTGCTGCCACAGCCCTTTTTCTCTAATTGCCAACTGTAATTTTATATTCTGCCACCTTTTAAGAGGATAAACCTAGCAGGGCGTGGTGGCATACGCCTTTAATCCCAGCACTCAGGAGGCAGAGTTCAAGGCCACCCTGAGACTACATAGTGAACTCTAGGTCAGCCTGGGCTAGAGTGAGACTCTACCTCAGAAAAAAAAAAAAAAAAAGTGTCTCATAGGTAGGTAGCTGGCCGTGGTGACACACACCCTGGGCTAGATACCACCTCAAAAAAAAAAAAAAAGTAGCTTATTGGTATTATCATTTTAATCTAGAATCCTTGGTTTGCAATATAATTCAGTTCCTCCTACCATCTTGGGGCCAGAGAATCCACTGAGAAGTTGTTCCTATGATCCATATTAAAATTCTACACCTAGCTGGGCAAGGTGGCCCACGTCTTCAATGAAGTTTAAAGAAATATTTATTTGTGCCAGGCATGGTGGCACATGCCTTTAATCCAGCACCTGGGATTTGAAGCCACCCCGAGACTACATAGTCAGCTTGAGCTAGAGCAAGACCCTACCTTGAAAAAACAACAAAAATTCTACATCTAGAGCTGGAGAGATGGCTCAATGGGTTAAAGAGCTTGCTTGCAAAACCCGGTGGCATCTAGTTTGTATGCTCACTCACTCTCAAATAACTAAGCAGATTAGTTTTTTTAAATCTACATCTAAAATGTCTTTTGGATTATGGAGAGTGCTCAGGGATTAAGGGTGCCTGCTTGCAAAACCAGCAGGCCTGGATTCAATTCCCCAGCCACTCATGTAAAGCCAGACACAAAGTGGCACAGGGTTGGAGAGATGACTCCGAGGTTAAGGCACTTGCCTGTAGAGCATAAGAACCTGGGTTCTCTGTACCCACATGAGGCCAGATGTACAAAGTGGAGTTGGTTTGTAGTAGCTAGAGCCCCTGGAAGGCCCATTTTGTCTCTTTCTGTCTAGATCTGCTTATAAATAATGAAAAAAAATGTGTTTTTTTACAGGGGTACAGTGCTTGCTTCCACAGCACATATACTTAAATTGGAATGATACAAGGATGACAAGCAAATTCATGAAGCATTCCATATTTTTTGTCACCTTTACCACACCTGCCATAACCCAGGAGAAATTTCAGGGGAAGTGATGAACCCTGCTCTTACTGCTAGCCTGACAACCAGCCCCAGGTTGATGGTGACAAACATGGAGAAATCCAGAGGCTACAGAGAACTCAGCACTAAGTCAACTGCCAACGGGTTTGCTCTGGATTAGGGCACACTGCTAAAGGGGGACAGGGACTGTTGAGGCACATTCCCAGCTATCCCACAAGACTGATGTGATGGAGGCCTCCATAACCCCTCAGTGAATGACCACAACCCCACTGAGAAGGGTCTCCAGGGGAACTGGAGCTGGGGCAAGGGGATAAAAGAGAATAACCTGTTATAAATAATATAAAATAAAAATTAAGGGCTGGAGAGATAGCTTAACAGTTAAGGCATTTGCCTGCAAAGCATAAGGACCCAAGTCCGATTCCCCAGTACCCAAGTAAAGCCAGATGCACAAGGTGGTGTATGTGTCTGGAGTTTGCAGTGGCTGGAGGCATTGGTGAGCCCATTCTCTCTCTCTCAAGTAAATAAAATACTTAAAAAATTAATATAAAAAGTGGCACAAATGTCTGATGTTCATTTGTAGCAGGATGAGATCCTGGCACACCCACACACCTACACATACACACATGCAAAAAAAAAAAACCAATTTTTTTTCTATATTCATTAATTTCTTAAATGATGTGTGGGGCTGGGGTGTTGCTCAGTGGTAGAGCACTTCTTTTCCTACCACTTGTAAAGTTGTGAGGCCCTTGGGTTGATCCCAATAACACCCCTTTCCCCCGCAAAAAAAGACCTTTTACTGACTTATTTAGCACATTTATTAGCTACAGTTAATATCCTTTATGACAAATGCGTTCTGAATTCCTATCCAGGTCAGTCACTATGGTTGCAGAAATTCTACATTGCAGGAGAAAAAGTTGTGGCTAAACTCAAATTCTTTTATCCAAAGAATTTGAAACTAATGGCCTCTTTGTTACTAAATTTCACATTTTCCCTAGGCAGCACTTGACATTAAGAACCATTTAACTACTTTCTCTTGAAAATCTCCTTCCTGCTGCTCAGTAGCTTCCTTTCTTACCCCCACACTTAAAAGCCCTTTGGGGGTTTTATTTATTTTTTCCAGGTATCTCACTCTAGCCCAGGCTGGCCTTGAACTCATAGTAATCTGCCTCCAAGTGCTGGAATTAAAGGGGTGTGCAACCATGTAGGGCAGGTTCTTTTAATCTCATTCTGAGAAGGCACAAAATGAAAATCTCAGGAGGTGGGCAAACAGACCAGAGGTAGACTTAGCAATGCAGCTCAGTGAAGTTCAGATTCAAAATGCAGGCCTCACCAGGCATGGCACACATGGGAGGCTGAGTCAGGAGGATTGCTATTTGAGGGCATCCTGGGCTACACAGTGAATTCCAGGCCAGCCTGAAATACAGGCTCCAAGTTTTCAAGATTAAAAAATTTTAAATGTCTCACAAAGCCTAATATTCTCATGGTATCAATTTATTGAAATTTCTGAACATACAAGATCAAATTATTTTATAAATCTGTTTCCTCACTGATGAAAAGACTAATTTATATCCAGACACAAAAAGTCTAGGTCAAGACATCTACAGGATTTTAATATTTTTACTCTGCATTTATCCAAGATTAGAGGTTGTGACCCATGTTTCTAAACAAATGTACAAAACTGTCAAGGTACATCCATGTGTTTTCCTTTTCCCAAGAATTACTGATTAACTCCATCCACCCACTTCTACCATCCAGTGGCCACGTGTGAAGACCCTCCTGCGGCTCCATGTGGCACCCTGCTTTCCTTCTGAACCTGCTCCGGCAGCTTCTCTCCAGTTCCCTTACCTGAGTTCAAGCCCTCTTCACGCTTCTCAGTCGCTGCCTCACTGGTCTTACTTCAGTCTTGCCCTCCTCTATCTCGTCTCCTCAATAATAGTGTAACTCACTTGACCGAAGCCCTTCAGGGTCTGCAGGTGAAATCCAAAGAAATCTCTACTCCTTAGCCAGGCCTGGAGACTTCTTCACCACTATTCCTTACTCCCTCTACTTCAAGGCCACAATTTGCAACACAGATACTCTTTTGTCCCTAGGCACTTTATTCATATTGGTAGGTCCCACCTCCAGGAATCCTAACCCCTCCCATTGGCTTAGGGCAGTAACATCCTGTGCAAGGCCTCCCCACCCCCAGCCAGAGTAAAAAAATAGGTTTCCTTCCTCCAGGCTAACCCATTCCTTATCATTCTATGTTGTAAATATGGGTTTATTTTTCCTTCTCCACTAGACTAAAAACTCCTCAAGGGCAGAGAATGGTTCTTCCTACAGGCTTCTCTGTAACATGAATGAACATCAATGAGGCCATCATCCACACAGGCCTTCAAAGCCACACAGATAACTGCAAAATCTTCCAGGGCAGCCAGATGAGGTGGCACCTGCCTCTGATCCCAGATTCTCAGGAAGTCTGCATGGGGACATAGGGAGGCCAACCTAGTCAATTTTAGTAAGACCTTGTCTCAAAATAAAAAAGGAGAAAAGGCTGAGGATGTAGCTCAGTGTAGAGCTCTTGCCTAGCATGCACGAGGCCCTGGTTCAATTCCCAGTACCTCCAAGAAAAAAGAAAACACCTCTTTTCCCTTTACCTCCTTTACTAACTACAGGTATAAGGTGTAATTCCTCAACCACTTTTCACAGCAACTCTGAAACAGTACTAATATTACTGCTTTTCACGGATGAAGAAACAGAATTTTTGTTTTTTTAAGACAAGGTGTCACTCAGTATTGCAGGCTGTCCTCAAACTCAGGCTGAGCCCTCCTGCCTCAGACTCACAAATGCTGGGATTATAGGCTTTAGCTACCAGGCCCAGCTTGAAACTGAGGCTAATGATACTAATTTTATTTATTTAGTTGGTTTTTTGAGGTGGGGTCTCACTCTAGCCCAGCCAGACCTGGAACTCACTCTAGGATGGCCTCAAACTCACAGGGATCCTCCAACCTCAGCCTCCTTAGTGCTGGGATTAAAGCCATGCACAACCATGCCAGGCTTTGATACTTATTTTAATTATCCAATGTCACACAGTTAGAAGTTAAAGCCAGTGTGACTCCAGAGCCCAAACTTTTAGCTAACATAAAAGTACACAATGAGGGCTGAAGAGATGGCTCAGCGGTTAAGGTGTTTGCCTGCAAAGCAGAAGGACCAGAGTTCGATTTCCCAGTGCCCACATAAAGCCTGATGCACAAGGTGCATGTGGCTGGAGGCCCTAACATGTCCATATCCTCCCTCTCTCTTTCTCTCACTCTCTCTCTGTCAAATAAATAAAAAATATTTTTTAAAAAGTACACAATGGTAGTTACACACAGAGGATCCATGCTTCCTGCACACACAAAAACAGAAAGACACTAAAATAAAAGGTTAGATTATTATCCCCTGGATGGAATGAATAGGTTTGTTCTTTAAATATAGTTTGATCAGGAATTATTTAAGTTATAAAAGAAGCAGACAGGTGACATACAGTGTTTAGATGGAGCTCCTAAAACAGAGTGGGCCAGGGATTAACATGCCAAGGGCTCCTAGGAAGGCCAAGCATTTAACAATCTCAGAGAATTGTATTTTCATTTCCAGATAAGGAAACCAAAGATAAACTTGCAGGTGGAAGAAATGGGATCAGAACCCAATCAAAGCCCAGTCCAGTCATGCTTGACTTCGTGATGTGCGATACACAAAGGTTTTACCAAAAATTGTTTTTTTGGAGGGGGAGGAGGGAAGTGAGGGTGAAACAGGGTTTTATTATGTAACCAGGGTGGCCTTGACCTCACAAAGTAGCATATGTTGGGCTTGGAACTTGAGATCCTCCTCCTACTGACCACCAACCACACTTGGCTAAGAATCTATAATTGACATCTACAATCCCAGCACTCAGGAGGCAAAGATGAGGAGGATAGCCATGAAGTTCAAGGCAAGTTCCAGACAAGCTAGATCTATCTAGCGAGTTCCATACAAGCCAGGAGTACATAAAGAGACAGTGTCTTTAAAAACTAAAAAAGGGAGGCGTGGTAGTTTACGCCTTTAATCCCCAGAGGTAGGAGAATCTCTGTGAGTTCGAGGCCACCCTGAGACTACATAATGAATTCCAGGTCAGTCTGGGCTAGAATGAGACCCTATCTCAAAAAAATAAATAAATAAAAAATAAAAATAAAAAATAAAATAAAAAAGGGGAAAGGGGCTGAGAGTAGTGGTGCACACCTTTAACCCTAGCACTAGGGAGGCAGAGGTAGGAAGATCACCATGAGTTCAAGGCCACCCTGAGAATACATAGTGCATTCCATGCCATTTAGGGAGAATAAGAATCTGCCAATAATAATAATAATCAATCACACTGTAAAAAAGAATGGGTGGGGAGAAATGGTTCAGTGGTTAAGGTCCTTGCCTGCAGAGCCTAAGGACCCAGGCTAGATTCTCCAGTACCCACATAAAGTCAGATGCACAAAGTGGCACATTCATCTGGAGATTGTCTGCAGTAACCAGAGGCCCTAGAGTATCCATTCTCTCTCCCCTTGCAAATAAATAAATATGTTTACAACGCCAGATGCACAAAGTGGTGCATGCATCTGGAGTTTGTCTGCAATGGCTAGGGGGCCTTGGCACACCCATTCTGTCTCTCTCTTTTTTCTTTCTGCTTGCAAATAATAAATAAATCAGAATAAGAACCAAGTAGTCTGAAGTGGTCTTTCACCTCAAATGCAGGGAGAGAAAAGGAGGCCTGAAATTTTGACTTTGGCCAGGAGCACTGTCTAAAATCACCCTCTGCAGCCAGGGCCTCCACTGGGAGAAGCACAGTGTATTCCTTCACCCAAATTAGATGCACATGATAGTAGCATTCGAGAAATTCTCATCAGTTTACATACTGTTTTACAAGTTCCCAGGTAAAGGAAAAAGGAGGCTTACATGTCTGTGAAAATTGTTCAGACATGAATGGTCCATGGGCTTTCATTATCAAAGACCTCTGCTTCAAGCCACCACCAGGTAAAACAGCTCCTACAAGGATGAAGGACGAGTTTTAGTGAATTAATATTTTTGAGTGCTCAGACTTGGAAATTTTTAAATCCATCTAAACTAAAATTTTCATTCCTCTAAAAGAGAAATGTAATTTGCTGGAAAAAAACAATGGAGATGGGATACACAAACTTTATAAACCTTTCAGAAGGGCTGGAGAGATGGCTCAGTGATTAAGGTGCTTGCCTGCAACACCTGTTGGTCTGGTTCAATTCCCCAATACCAACGTAAAGACAGATGCACAAAGTTGTGCATGCTTCTGGAGTTTGTTTACAGTGGCAAGAGGTCCTGGCGCACCTATAAATGCATTCTCTCTCCTCTCAAAAAAATAATCTTTTACAGAAATCTTATTTCAAACTTTTAAACTAAATATCTACTTTTTAAACTAAACTTTCATAGAAAAAATATATATATTCATTCAGCAATTTAAAACTAATCCAAGCTAGGCATTGTGGCACAGGCTTTTAATCCCAGCAGAAGTAGGAGGATCACTGTAAATTCAAGGCCAGTCTGAAACTACAGAGTGAATTCTAAGTCAGCTTGGGTTTGAGTGAGTCCCTACCTGGGGGTGGGAGGGACTAGGGCTGGAGAGATGGCACAATGGTTAAGGTGTTTGCCTGCAAAGCCTAACGACCTGGATTCAATTCCCCAGTACCCATGTAAAGCCAAACGAACAAAGTGGCACATGTCTCTGGAGTTTGTATGCAGTGGCTGGAGGCCCTGGTGCACCCATTCCTTCATTTCCCCCCCCCCTCTCTCTCTCTGCAAATAAAGATTGTAAAAAAGCTAATTCAGTATATTCCCTGAAAGTATTTTATTAATTTCAAATACAACTTTTTTTTTATTCAATTCATTTTCAAGCAGAGAGAGAGAGAGAGAGAGAGAGAGAGAGAGAGAGAATGCACCAGGGCCACCACCTTGTGGGTCTGGCTTATGTGAGACCTGGGGAATTGAACCCGGGGCCTTAGGCACTGGAGGCAAGTGCCTTAACCGCTGAGCCATCTCTCCAGCCCTAGAATGGCAATGTCTTAAAAGTTATATTGTAGGGCTGGAGAGATGGCTCAGCGGTTAAGGCGCTTACCTGCAAAGCCTAACGAACTGGGTTTGATTCCCCAGTGCCCATGTAAAGCCAGATGCACAAGGTGACGCACACATCTGGAGTCCGTTTGAAGGGGCTGGAGGCCCTGGCGCACCCATTCTCTCTGTCTCTCTTCTATCTCTCTCTGCTTACAAATAAATAAATTTCCATTCGTTCAGGAATAAAGTAGCCCATGATTTGATTAGGGTAGGGAATGAAAATACCTTTGGGAAAAGGTGATAAAAAATTATAGAACTTTTGGTACTTGTGCATATACAGCTTTCAAAAGTGTAGGAATAGGGCTGGAGAGATGGCTCAGCGGTTAAGGCACTTGCCTCCAGTGCCTAAGGCCCTGGGTTCAATTCCCCAGGTACCACATAAGCCAGACGCACAAGGTGGTGGCCCTGGTGTACTCTCTCTCTCTCTCTCTCTCTCTCTCTCTCTCTCTCTCTCTCTCTCTCTGCTTGAAAATGAATAAATATTAAAAAAAAAGTGTAGGAATATAGAGATGACTACCTTTAAAATAAACTTTAGGGCTGGAGAGATGGCTCAGTGGTTAAAAGCACTTACTTATAAAGCCTGGTGGTCCAGGTTCAGTTCCCAAGGACCCACATAAAGCCAGGCACACAGTGGCACATGCATCTGGAGGTCATTTGCAGAAGCAGAAATTCCTGGCATGCCATTCTCTCTCAAATAAATAAGTAAATAAAATTTTAAAAAGTAAAATAAATTATGAAGATTTCTTTCAACCCTTAAAATGTTCTTGGAAATGGGATTCATAGATTGACTCTTTCTATGTAATATAGCCTAAAAGGAGAAACTATAACAGAAATAAAGATTTTTACTACACACTTATATGACAAGTCAATAAGCAATTTCAATTGATCAGTAACAGTCAAACAACCATCAAATGTAATTTGTGTTTTGGCCCATACAATCTTCATTAGCATAACCTTCTTAGCACAAATCTAAATGGCTGGTTTACCTAACACTGTGGGGAAAGTTTTATTTTAGACAAAGGGACAGACATCCTTGGTAAGAACCATACACACAGTCTCAATGAAGAGCCTGACAAAGTCAGGGGCAACCTGTGGGGGGTGGGGGGGGGACTGCTGCTTGATCACCACTGCTCTGCCAGTGGCAGACAGCTCTCTCCAAGAACTGTTGTGTAGTCTCCCGCGGTCAGAAAGTGAACACCTCAGCAGGACACACGCACTCAGCACACTGTCAAGTGTCCACACACATGTCCACACTGCCAGAGCCCATGCACATCCCCACAACTACAGTACAAAGTGGCCAGCTGTAGCCACAGGAAATACCCTAGTCTTGAAAAGCGGGTAATCTAGATTTGCAAATTGAAATGTATGTGTTTTGTTTTGTTTAAAAAAAACAAACAAACAGCTTTTCAGAACTCATGGAACCAAAACAGAACTAAAATTGAATTTGTTTAATACAAGAGGCCACCACCAGTCACACTGGGCTCTTGGATCCACAGACCCCCTCTGAGCCGTGGCAATAACAAGTTTAAGTTTCCTTAACACCCCACCTTTCTATTTCTAGAGTGAAAAGTAGAAGAACCTCATGGAAATCTACAGTTACTATCCAAGTACATACATGACTGTTCCTTAAACACAGGGAGACCTCACTTCCCGAGCCCGAAGGCTCCCGGGAGCCCTGACAGCCAGTCTCCCCCGTGGGGTGGGTTCCCTAAGTTGCAGTGACCAAGTCCAAGGGGACCCTCGTCCAGCTGTG
>PVHP010033262.1:0-19786 GCA_004024765.1 Zapus hudsonius | reverse complement strand
TGAACCTTTAAAAAAAAAAAAAAAGAAAGGCTGACTCTAAGAAGATTCCCCAAATGAAATAAATATGTATATCACAATGTAGAAACAGGAAACTTGAAAATAAAGGGAACATAATCTCTCCAAGAGATCAAAACCTTTTAATCACTAAATAATGAATCTCAAGAACAAAAAAATAATAATTTAAATTCTACTGCTAAAAATCATCAGTATTTCAAAAAAGAAAAAAATACATGAGTGATGTAAGGAAATCAATTTGGGACAAAGATAAGAAGGTTATCAATGAAGTAGAGAAGGCAACCTGTATGTAAAATTCACCAGGATATTGTAATCTTGGAAAAACTCAGCAGTTAGAAATGAAAGGGAACTAATCAAATACAAAATACATGGTGGATGAGTTTTAAATCTGTTTTATTGTTGAAATCTTAAGCATCTCTGGGTTTCTGCTTTGTGTTATGTTAGGTATTGTTGGTGTCTGTCTTGTTGATCTATCCTTGGTTATCTAACTCGCTGTGTTGATAGATCTCTTGTTTATCACACCAAAGCATCAACAACAGACCTGCAAACAGAAGAAAGCATATCAATGGTGGAAGACAAGGCAAGAAACAGTCCTTTCATATTAAGAGAGGAAAATGAAGAAGCAAGACCACACTTCTAAGAACTGTGGGGTATGGTCAGTAGAACAAACCTAACAATCCTGAGTACATGAAGAGGCTAAAATACAAACTAAAGGCACAGAAAAATCCATTCAAAATCACAGTGAAAAAATTTCCAAATCTATAAAAACAAAGATGTAAACAAAGAGGCACTTAGAATGCAACATAGACATGACCAGAAAAGATTCTCTCCACTAATATTTGTGGTAGTTTGGATGTATGATCCCCCCCCCATAGACTCAGGTGTCACTGGGGGTAGATATAGGGATCCAGCCCTATTTGGGAGTGGATCTCACTTATAGCCCAAAGGTATGTAGAGCAGTCTGAGCCCTGGTGGGGTCCCTGCTGCTGGCTGATCTTTGTGCTTGTTGCTTTTGTTTGCTTGCTGCAGTTTTTCTCATTGTTTGGATGTATGGAAGCAGCTTCTATCACTGATGGAACTCCCCACCCTCCTGAATCTGTAAGCTTGAAATAAATCCCATCCTTTTCTAAACTGTGCCTGGTTTGGATGTACATCCTAGCAATGTAGAGCTGACTAAAACAATATTCTATTCAATATGCTAAAAGAACAAAACCAAACCACAATATTGGAAGGTTGAAGAGGAAAATGCCAACTTAGTTATAAAGGCAAATCTATCAAAATTACATGAGGCAGCTCAGAAGCCCTAGAGAAACCATGGAACTATAGTTCAAACACTGGACGTAAATAACTGACAACTAAGATTACTCTCTCTAGCACTTATGTTTTAAAAATTGAAAGGGGGGAAAAGACATTTCAAGAGAAGCTTAGATAGAATGATGGAGTTTTGTAAAAACTAGTATTGGGATAGTCTGGCCTGTCCATTCAACCTGCAATCTAAGAACCTACACTGTGCTCTATGCCTTGACAGATGCTTTCTGCATAATAGTCAATGAAGCAGGTTCTCTATCATTTAAGTGACATTTAATTTGTTTAAAATACAAATTGAATGTTAGCAGTGCTCAAGATCAGTACCATTTGGCCCGAGAACCCCTGCTAGTTCACATGATACATATAGTGACAAGTAAACAATCTTTCCTACATACATCCTTGGTTCATGTCTGAGACTCATAGCAAAAGACAGATTACCAGAGGAAGGCATGCACACTTATCTAGCATGAACCATGAGTCTCCATAAAAGAATGGTAAACTTATTTTTTTTAATTTATTTACTCTCTGCAGTTGAGAAATCTATTTGCCCCTAATGGGCACTTTCCTACCTAGAGACATCATAGGTCTAGGGATGGGTTGAGTGACCTTTCTCTGCTGCCTGCTCAAGTCCCACTTGAGAGACCAGTGGGAGGGTTTGCAGCATAAGGAAACCAAGCAGAGCAAAGGGTTTACAAATTAGATTGTCACTGAAACCACGGTCCATGAAAATGGACCTGGATCTGGATACTGTCACTAGATAGGATTACTACCTGACAAAATTCAAAATTTAAATAGGGCCAGAGCTTTACCCCAACATAGTAGCAAAATGTTCAGGATGTATCATGAAATAATCCATTAAAAAAGAAAGAACCATGAAAATTAAAATTAGAATTCTGAAATATTCTGAGCTTTGGAGAGCATGATAAGGATATCTCCATTATATCTGAGCACTCAACTGTCATTTATTCTCATCATTTTGACAAGGTGATCTGTGTGAGAAAATATAATTCATAGAACCAAGCTGAATCAAATATTGAAAGTATCTGCAAGAATCTTAATGCAACTAACAAATTCAATAAACAATTACAGAAAAGCAATTTGCTCTGAAGCAAATGAAAGAAGAGTCTTAGCAAAGAAAATAATCAAAGTTTTTAAAGTGAACCAAGTGGAAATTATATAACTGGAAAATACAATAAGAGGAGGCAAATAGCAAATGGAATAATAAAATATCAATAAAACACAGAGAATGGTAGTACATATATTTTAAATGGCTTAACTATATGTTATTTATAAGAAACTCATTTCAAATTGAACAACTTGGGTAAGTTAAAAAGAGAAAATAGGGGGGCTGAGAGGATGGCTCAGCAGGCAAAAGTGCTTCCTATGTAAGCATGGTGACCTTAATTCAAATCTCCAAAATCCACATAAAGCCCGATGCAGTACGATCTCAATGTGCCTCTAGTGACATGGCAGGCAGAGATAGGAGAACCCCGTACCTCAGAGGCCAGCTATCCTGGCAAATGAAACAACAAACAAAACACCTTACATGACATAAGGTGAAAGGCAAGTACCAACAACCATAATTGGCCACTTTCCTCCATATATGCACTGTGGTATAAGCAACCTTGTACTCACACACACGTGAGCACAAACACGTACTTACACATCATATTTTCTCTCACACACAAAGATAAGAAAAAAATAGAAGAGGAGGAGGCAGAGCAAGATGGCGAATGAGTAGCAGCGTTTCCAGGACTCTCTCCATAAAGGTTTGATTTTCCAGCTGGGATCCAAACCGGAGATGCCAGCCGGCCCTGAACCCAAGCCCACCCTCTCCCCAGCTCCTGCACCAGCCCAGACAGGATTCCCTAGAGGCTCTCTGCTCCACAGAGTAACTGAGAGCTGCACCTCCCCCAACCCAAGAAACCGCCATCTCCCATTGTCTCCTCCCAGCCCCTTCCCAAGCCCTTGCCGGCTGAGCACCTTTCCCTCCAGGGGCCTCCTCCCTCCAGCGCCCGATTCTTGGGAGTCATTCTCCCTGAGACCCCCCCACAAACACAGGCAGATGTGCTCCTTGGGCAAACTGACCTAGCTCTGTTCCAAAGCCCACTTGGGACCGAAACTGTGGGGCCAGGCCTCAAGCAAATACCTGGGAACCTCTGCCAGTGCTGGGAGGGCACAGGCAGCTTCGGTGGGCACCAGGGACCATGCACCACTACCAGGAGAGCACAGGTTGGTCCAGGCGGGTAGCAGAGGTCAGCTTCTTCCGAGTTCAAAACATTTATAAAGTCTGAGAAGGGGCCCTGAGGGGGTACACACAATATCGGAGGGGCTCTGAAAATAAGTGGGGGAGGAGAAGATCGGAGGCATTCAGAGGGAAGGGAGCTGTGCTTGGAAGCAGTTTGACCCATCATGAAATCAGCCAAGGGGAGGTGAGACGTGCTGCTCCTAGTGGCAGACCTGTTTGTTGCAGGCTGGTGAACATTCACTGAACTCTCATTTTTAAATTTTTTTTTTCTCTCTTCTTTGCTGAAGTCAGGTAGGAAAACATTGGGCTCTAAAGTTTGGGATTCTGGGGCTGTTTCTACTGCAGCATATTAATTGGGGACAGAGACCTATGTGGTGGCTCTAAGACTAAACAGTCACATACAGAGGGATCTAGACAGGTAAAGATCTAAGCCTCTCTGGGGACAGAACACCCTAAGAGGAAAGACCTCAGTCTAAGATCAAACCTGGTGATCATTCCACTGGAAACAAAGTGAGCTGAATAGCACTCCCCAGGGTGCCTGAGTCCCACTCCCCTACCTGGACATGGACAGAAACCAAGGAAAAAAACCCACAGAAATTAAAGACAGAACTCCCCAACTCAAGGCCTCTAGTCCCATTATGGAACAGGAAAGTGACAAGGAAGTGGAGACAACAAATATACAATTCCAAAGAGAGAGTAATATGACTTCTGACCACAACTGCAATGCAAAAATGGACCAGTTAATGGCTGATATGGAAACTATGAGAAAAGACATGAATGAGATGAAGCTTTCTAACTCAAGCATAGATTCCAGACTGAATTTAATGGAGAGAAATATGAATGAATTCAGAAACACATTAAGTGAATTGAAGATTAATCAACTAAGGGAGGAACTAGATAATCAATTAATTAAATTTGATGAGGATTTCAGAAAACTTAAAAATGATTATCAGGAATCCCAAGCAAAAACAAAAATAGATTGGAAATTGGATCTCACCAAAGAATTGGAGACTAAAAACAAAATTATAACAGAAACCAATAATGAAAAGGAGATGTTAAAAACCTCCCTTGAATCAATCAGTCCCGGAGTTGACAATCTGGAGGACAGAATATCAGAAGTTGAAGACAAGTCAGAAGGAATTAATAAGGATGTCATAGGCTTCAATAAATTCAAGAAATCAAGTGAGCAAAATTTGAGGGATCTATGGGATACCATAAAGAGGACCAATATTAGAATCATGGGTATCCCAGAGGGAAAAGAAGCCCAGGCTAAGGGCATAGGAAATATTTTCAACAGAATTATTCAAAAAAACTTCCCCTATCTAAAAGAGAAAGCCCACTCAACATTCAAGGGGCCCAGAGGACTCCAAACAGACAGGACATGAAGAGGAATTGTCCAAGACACATTTTAATCAAGATGCCTAATATAGAAAGCAAAGAGAAAATACTAAAAGCTGCAAGAGAAAAGCAAATCATAACTTATAAAGGAAAATCTATCAGACTTATCTCAGACTTCTCATTAGAAACCATGAAAGCCAGAAGGGCTTGGAATGATGCTTTTCAGGGACTAAAGAAGTATGGTTTCAACCTAGACTATTGTACACAGCAAAGCTATCCTTCAAAATACATGGAGAATTGAAAGTGTTCCATGAAGTAAACCAGCTCTACGACAATTTGAACACAAAGCCAAAATTACAGAAGATCCTACAGGAGATATCCCACACAGAAGAAACAAGAAATCTACCTCAGAAGAGTACCAGAGATCAGGCACGACAATCACAGTCAGTGTGCTAATAACAGTAGCACAAACACCAAACTTCATTAACCCTTCAACATGGCAGGGCTTAAAGCAAACCTCTCAGTTATATCTCTGAATACAAATGGACTTAGCTCCCCTATTAAAAAAAAAAACACAGACTTGCATGGTGGATCAGAAAAATAGACCCTTCCATGTGCTGCCTCCAAGAAACGCACTTTACCTCTAAAGACAGCAATTTTCTTAGAGTAAAAGGATGGAAAACAGTTTATCAGGCATGTGGAAGTAAAAAGCAAGTGGGTGTGGCTACATTAATTTCTGACAAAATAGACTTTACACCAAAATCAATTAAAAACGATAATGATGGTCACTTCTTACTCATCAAAGGAATGATCCAACAGGAAGATATCACCTTCATTAACATATATGCCTCAAATGTGGGTGCAACACAGTTCATAAAGGAAATCCTACTCAAAAATAAAACAGAAATAGACTATAATTCCATCATAGTAGGAGACTTTAATACACCTCGATTATCTCTAAACAGATCAACCAAACAGAAGATCAGCAGGGACATAATGGAGCTCAATAACACCATTGACCATCTGGGTATAACAGTCCACCCCAAAGACACAGAATATACATTTTTCTCAGCAGCCCATGGGACTTTTTCTAAAATTGATCACATCCTAGGGCATAAACCATCCCTAAACAAATTCAGGAAGATTGACATAGTTCCTTGTATCATATCAGACCATAATGCATTAAAAGTAGAAAATAACAATGGAACAGGACTCAGAAAATACATAAAGTACTGGTGCCTGAACAATTCTCTCCTAAAAAATGATTGGGTCATCCAAGAAATAAAGTAGGAAATTCAGAATTTCCTAGTAATAAATGATGATGATAACACATCTTATCAAAACTTGTGGGACACAATGAGGTCAGTCCTAAGGGGGAAGTTCATTGCACTAAATGCCTTCATATCAAAGACAGAGAGGTCTCAAATCAATGACGTAACCACCCACTTAAGATCATTGGGACAGATGGAAAAAGCTAACGCGAGGAGCTCAAGATGAAAGGAAATAATTAAAATCAGAGCTGAGATTAATGAATTGGAAATAAAGAAAAAAATTTTAAAAATAGATAAATCAAAGAGTTGGTTCTTTGAAAAAGTTAATAAGATTGAAAAACCCCTGGCCAATCTAATCAAATGAAGAACTGAGAAAGCCCAAATCAACAAAATCAGAAAGGACAATGGTGAGATCACAACAGATCCTGAAGACATTGGAAGAATCATCAGGTCATACTTCCAAAACCTCTACTCCACAAAATTAGAGAAACTGGAAGAAATGGATAAGTTTTTAGACACCTACCAACTGCCAAAGCTTAACCCAGAGCAGATAAAAGCACTAAATAAACCTATCACATCCACAGAGATTGAAGATGTAATCAAAAACCTTCCCAAAAGGAAAAGCCCAGGACCAGATGGTTTCTCAGCTGAATTCTACCAAGCCTTTACCACAGAGCTGAAACCACTCTCTGAAACTTGTTAGAAACATAGAAAAAGAAGGAAGGCTTTCAAACACCTTCTATGAAGCCACCATTGCATTAATCCCCAAACTAGGCAAGGATGCAACAAGAAAAGAGAACTACAGACCCATATCTCTGATGAACTTAGATGCAAAAATCCTGAACAAAGTCCTAGCAAACTTGATATAATGCTACATCAAAAATATTATCCACCCTGACCAAGTTGGCTTTATCCCAGAGATGCAGGGATGGTTCAACATACGCAAGTTGATAAATGTAATATATCACATTAATCGGCTCAAACACAAAAACCACATGGTTATCTCAATAGATGCGGAGAAGGCCTTTGACAAAATTCAACACCACTTCATGTTCAAAGCTCTGGAAAGAAAAGGCATAGATGGCCTATACCTCAACTTAATAAAGGCAATTTACAAAACTCCTAAAGAGCAAATCTTTCGCTGTAACCCTGAACAGTCTGGGAAAAAAAATAGGAGGAACTCTACATAAAATTGGAGTAGGGAAAAATTTCCTGAGCAATGGGGAACAACTCAAGGAGTTCCCACTCAATTCAGGAACAAGACAGGGGTGTCCACTCTCAACACTGCTCTTTAAGATAGTGCTTGAAGTTCTAGCCCAAGTGATAAGACAGGAGAAGGGCATAAAAGTGATACAAATCAGAAAAGAAGAAATTAAACTATCCCTCTTTGCAGATGACATGATTCTTTATATATCAGACCCAAAGAATAGTATCAGTAACCTCTTGAAGGTGATTAAAGCCTTCATCAATGTGGCAGGATACAAAATTAACACACAAAAATCAGTAGCTTTTCTATATGCAGAAGACAAGCAGACAGAAAAAGACATGAGAGAAACTGTCCCATTTTCTATAGCCTCAAAGAAAATCAAATATCTTGGAATATCACTAACCAAGGTTATGAAGGACTTACATAAGGAAAATATTGAAACACTCAAGAAGGAAATAGAGAAGGATGTGAGAAGATGGAAAGATATTACATGCTCATGGTTAGGGAGAATTAATATAATAAAAATGGCAGTCCTGCCAAAAGGGATGTACAGATTCAATGCCATGCCAATAAAAAATCCCAGCCTCTTTCTTCACAGACATAGAAAAAAAATCTCTAAAATTATTTGGAAGGGCAAAAGACCTCTGATAGTCAAAACTATTCAAAGTAAAAAAGCCTACTCAGGAGGTATCAACATGCCTGACTTCAAAACATACTACAAAGCCACAGTAACTAAAATAGCATGGTACTGGCATAAAAGCAGACATTCAGATCAATGGAACAGAATTGAAGACCCAGCCTTAAATGGAAGTAACTTCAGCTATTTGGTCTTTGACAAGGGGGCCAACAATGTACGCTGGGCCAAAGATAGCATCTTCAACAAATGGTGCTGGATGAATTGGATAAACACATGTAAAAAAATGAAAATAGTCCCACTACTTTCACCATGCACAAAAATCAACTCCAAATGGATCAGAGACCTCAATATAAACGCTGTAACCCTGAACAGCCTGGAAAAAAAAATAGGAGGAACTCTACATGAAATTGGAGTAGGGAAAAGTTTCCTGAGCAAAACTCCAGCAGCCCAGGAAATGCAATAATCACTTAACCAATGAGACCTGATCAGGTTCAAAAGCTTCTGTACAGACAAACAAACCATATTCATAGCCAATAGACCACCATCAAACTGGGAGATGATTTTTACCAGCTATAACTCAGACAGAGGCCTAATCTCCAGATCTTACAGAGAACTCAAAAAAATACATAATAAAATCTCAAACATCCCCCTCACAAAATGGGGCACCGATCTCAACAGAGAATTCACAGAGGAGGAAACACAAATGGCCTTGTCCCATCTAAGAACGTGCTCAGCATCCTTAAGCATCAAGGAAATGTAAATCAAAACTACAATGAGATACCATCTTACCCCTGTCAGAATGGCAATCATAAAGAAAACCAACAACAATCCTTGTTGGCGAGGATGTGGGGGAAAAAGGAACCCTCATTCACTGCTGGTGGGATTGCAAACTCATTCAACCGCTATGGAAAGCAGTATGGAGACTCCAAGACAGAATGGACATAGAACTACCAATGGACGCAGCTATCCCTCTACTAGGCATCTACCCACAAGATGCCACATCTCGATGCAGAAACTTTTGTACAACTATAGTTATAGCAGCTCAATTCATAATAGCCAAGAATCAACCCAAAATGCCCATCCATGGAGGAATGGACAGGGAAACTGTGGTATATTTACATGATGGAATTCTACTCAGCTGAAAGAAAAAATGACATATCAAAATTTAGGAAAAAATGGTCTGACTTTGAGCAGATCTTACTAAGTGAACACTCAAAAGTTCAGAGAATTGAACGCCGTGTATTCTCCCACATATTCAGTTCTTAACCAGGCTAACTGTAAACTCTACGCAGACTAGTACAAAGAAGTGAGAGGTTATGAATGAGGGGTAAGAGATGGGGGAGGCGAATGGCTTAAGCATGAGGCTAAACCAAATTAGATTCAAAAACATAAAATCCTCACGAGCAAACTGTAACCTACAGAGCAAGTAGTGGGCATCAACTGGCAAGAGGGGCCATGAGTAGTAGGGGAGAGAGTCTAAACCTGTTAATAATTGATCAGTCTGACAACCCCTGGTCCCAGGCACCAGTTCTTTCCCTAACTGAGCTGTTGACCAAAGTGACCCATGAGGTTCCAAAAAGAAGACAGAATTCTGTCAAAGGCCTTGATGCCATCCGCAGGCCTGAGGCAAAACCCTGTTGCTGAAGAAACCACAGAATGCCATTGATCAGCATGGAGAGACCCTTCAAGGTCCGGAATGGTAACCAGCCCCCAGATGCCAATTAATACAGTGCTGGAAGGCACTGCACAAGCTGCCAGGGGAAACTGATCAACGACAGCGGGAGTAAACATAGACCGCTGGCATGAAACACAGTCTGAGGCCATGAATAGGCTGACCATACCTCCTACTGGGAGAGTACAGTGAACCAAGAAAGGAGCACTCTTGCAATGGAGAAACCTGGGCATGAGGGAGACAATCAACAGCTTTTAAATTTGGCTAAATATTCCACTTAGGTAGGGAGAGTCCTTGACTGGAACTGGGGATTCAGGGTGATAGGCACCAGATCCCGTACTCTTGGGCTCACAAGAAAAGAGGCACTATGGGAGCGATTGATGGGGAGCTACTAAAAACAGAATCTTGGCAATCCAGAATTGTGTATATTTGTTAACCTAGACTGATCTCACTCTCCGATTGAGATTGTGTTTGTATTTTTCAGGATGCAGAGAGAGAGAGCTGTGGCCCATCTAATCCTACCATCCGACCGTAGGCAGATAACTGAGATCTCAGAAAGAGATGAGCCACCACAGTCATATCATCGAGTATCCATATGGAATCCTGCAGAGAATGACGGGATGAACAAGGGACCCACAGCCACAGCCATTCAATCAACACAGGATAAGCCAGGGTGACAGAAACCAACAATTTTCGACACAAAGACCCCTAAGCTCACAACATTAAAGCAGCCTTAATACTCACCCACCACAACTCAGGGAACTGAGCGGAAGAGGGGGCGGAAAGATTGTGAGAGCCGTGGTGGGGGAGACTATCCAGAGGCATGGCACCACTCAGTAACAACACACTTGGCTGAGTATTAGGCTATCCATGGTCCCCTGTCACAAGGACTGAATCAGACGACCCATGGAGGAGGATATCCAGCTGATTGGTAATGGGGAGGGGGGTATTGGGGACAACAACTCATTGTTTGCCCACTAAATAATGTAACTCATTATAGACAATAAATATATATTTAAAAAGTAGAAGAGCAATAGGTCATACAATGATATTAAAAAATAAGTGGCAATTAATGGAGATTCCCCAATTTTTTTCATAACAATTTGACATTTTTGGCATCATTATAGTATGAAAATAATACACATTCAATGGAAAACATCCTTTGAATCTCTCTCTCTTTCTCTCTCTCTCTCTCTCTCTCTCTCTCTCTCTCTCTCTCTCTCTCTCTCTCTCTCTCTCTCTCTCTCTCTCTCTCTCTCTCTCTCTCTCTCTCTCTCTCTCTCTCTCTCTCTCTCTCTCTCCTCGGGAGCCAGCCACTTTTGCCAGGGGAAGTTTATGGAACTTCCCCTGGATCTATAGCTTCAGTAAATCCTTTCCTCTCATAACTGTGCCTGGTTTGGAGGTTTATCCCAGGGGTGTGTGACTGACTATGACTTATACTAATAGCAAATAGAAGCAGAATGTACAATTATTTTCATACACTCATGGAGATTCTGCAATATGAACCATAGCCAGGATTATATAAACCACCAACACGTCAAAATAAAATTTTAAAAAACTTTGATTTTTACTAAAAATGCAATGGAGGAGCCAATCATAAGGTACTGAACAAGGAACCTTCTAAGGCCAGTCTGATTCTTTCGTTTTATGCTGTAGGGAAATGAAGGCAAAGGTGGGGGCTGAGAGACGAATCAGAAGGTGATTCTCATAATCTGAATGAGATGCAGGTGCTTTCCGAGAGTTAGTTCTGAAGGCATCCAGTTCTGGTCACAGCCAGGGAAGCACGAGAATGCTTACTATTGGTATCCTTTGAAATGCTGCAGTGAATAATGACAGGATCCTTACCTTAGAAAAGAATCAGTGTTTTGTCTTATTGGACCTGTCAACTTTGCTTCTCTTTCCAGAATAGTAATTAAGAAGCAGTGCACCTGAATATGTCAGGAAAGAGTAATTGCTTCACATTAATTTTGTGAATTATAGATATAGATAGTGGTCCTATCCTGGCAAGAAAGACAACACAGAGTTACTGAAAGGGGAGGGAAGAAATGCTTTGTGTTAAGTTACATTTCTTGCCACTTCAATAAAAGATCATGGAGTGACAAAGGAGACTACCTTTTTTCAAGATGAGTCTCTGTTCCTTAGGGCCTCTTAGCAAGAAGCCAGTGTTTAAAAATGTGCACAACTGTTATACTAATCCCTAATGTCAGGCAGAGAAACACGAGTCTGGTCCACACTGATAGGAAAATTGAGCACTAGCCGATTTAGGACTCTGAGCTTCTGTAAGACTAGTGTATAACCACTTTATGAATATTTTTGTGACTAAATATTCACTCTCACAAACTTCCAAGAAGAAGGAACATTCTGCCTTCTACCAGTCATTATAAAGTCACTTAATTTCCTAGGTTATCAGAAAGACGATTAATTATTCTGTACATTTTAAAGTATAGAATACATAGATCTTTAGTGCTGAGAACAATAGAGAAATCTTTTTTAAGACAATAGACAAAAATTGCTTGGCCTCCTCTGATGCCCAGGGCTACCCAAGAACTTTCTTGGAAGCCACCCATTTTGCTTGCTGGCTGCTGCCCATAGCCTTGCCCATCTACCCCAATAGATGCAGTGGGTAGGTGTCCCACTGTCTGATTAATGATAGAATTGCACATGTTGGTATAGGGTTTGCCACACAATAGAAGCATAATAAATTGTTTGAATATGGTAGTTTGAATGAAAAAGAAGAAAGTTGTGCTTTATTCAGATGGTGGTTGAGTTTTTGTTCTTCTTTCTGTTTGTGAATCAAATATGAGAGCATCCATTATTCAACAGCCTGAGGCAGCTGCTATCTGAGGAGCCCTGCGTGATGATCCTGTCCTGGAAGCACCCATTAAGAGTCTCAGACGAGATCATCAGAGGTTTATCTCTAGAGGTCCTCAGTTACCTAAGGCAGAATTTGGAAGCAGTGAAAGTGCCATTTTAAACAGTAGAAAAAGATCACTTTCTTTTCTGTGGGTGGTGGGTTTGCTTCAGCATTGTCACTTTTCTAATAATAGAAAATTAGTATTTTTTGACTGAGCAGTAGGGGAAAAGAAATTGTGAGAGAGATTTCAAATCCTTTCCTGGCTTCCAATGATTAACAATAAAGACTGTTAAAGTTCAAAGATGTTTCTTCTAAGGCTTTTTTTTTTTACCTTAGGGCAATCTACTTCTTTGTGAAGCCAAACCTGCTAATTGGTATCCTCCTCTGACAGTGCCCACACTGGATCCCTGGGGCCCACTAAGGACCTAGGTCTCCCAGCTATGTAGCAATAATGAGGAGAAAGGGGGAATATATTATCATTAAAAGACTCATTGTCCTCCAAAGCTGGGAGTTTTGTCATTTGCAAACGTGAAAATATGCTAGATCATTTAATAACTCTCACTTCGTGGAGTACATTCTAATTATAATTGAAATGTATCTTCAAATTAGATCTAAGTAGGAAACAAAGCAGAGGGCATTTCTAAAGGTTTCTGCTTGAGAAGTGCTGGCTTCCATTTTTTTGAGCAGCCTTCCTTCATCTTCATAACGAAGCAGTTCATATAGATTTTATAAAGATAAGTATTCTTGGAAATCTGATCTGGGTTCCCCTCCCTCCCCCAGGCCTTCTAATTCTCATTACTTACATGCCTGACTCCGGAACAGAAAGTGAACATGTGTGCCCTACAGATGAGCTTTACTAAACATATGGTGATTCAATGCATTTATTAATTTTCACTTAAAGCAATGAATTCAAGTGCTTTCCATATGTTTTTAGCCTTCAAATTCCATGAGAGTTAGGCCTTCCTCTATTACTCCATCCCTTAATGGAGTTGTTAATTAGAGCCAAAGCAAACACCTCATATCAGTTTACAAATTGCCATAGTTAGGAGGATTCCTTTGACTACAAGTAATATAAACCAGCTTATAAATTTGGATATTTATTGTCTCATTAAATAAAAAGTCCAGAGTCAGGGCAAGCTCTAAGCTTATCAACAGCTCCTTAATGTTCCCAGTATCTCTTATCAATTTTAATGTCCACTTTATCCAAGGGCTGATTCTTCTCATATCAATAAGAAAGTTGGGACAGGAGTACTGTGAGTTCAAGGCCAGTCTGGGGAACTTAGCAAAATCCTACCTCCAAAATGAATAAAGACAGACAGACAGACAGACAGATAGATAGATGGATTGATATAATGTAGCTCATTAATAACTTCCCTATTATATGATGAAAAGAAAATGTATTAAATTGGATTAAATATATTAAGATTAATTTTACATGATCCTATTTAGTTTTCTTTTAATGTGACCCCCAGAAGATTTAAAATTGCATGTATAGCTTCTTAGATTTCTGTTTCATAGTGCTAGGTAACTAATATATAGCTCCCTGGAGTGCTGGTCAGGTACACATGTAAATAAACTCCAGAATTTTCTTTGAAAGCTAAAAGGGAGAATAAATTTTGGATGAGTGACTGTATTGTCTCTCTTTTTTAGTGAATAATTTATTTAATTATTCTTGCTATTCTTAGCCTAATTTGTAAATGGAAAATCAGTAGCTATACATGGTGTCATCTGGAACACCCAGGGTGAGTTTTCTCTAAGCATTCCAAAACGATGGCCTTTGTACTGCCGAGGGGTTTTGAAAAAGAGCAGAGTTTTCAAATACTATGTTTGATTTTCCTTAAGTCCACTAAAAAGTATGAAAAAACTGGATGGATCACTCAGACCTGAGACCTTCCACTACTTAAATGATTTTATTTCATTCCGTAAACAACATTTGTTCTGCTATTAAAGCTTTATGTCATAGCAATACCAAATGTAAAAAACAATATATTCAACATGTTCTGGGAGAAGAAGTCTTTTCCTGGATGTTGCTCGCTAATTTCTACTGGCCACCCTTTCTCCTTTTCTTTCCATATACTCACGGGAAATTAGGGTCTTTTTCACCTGACTTTTCTGTCTGTATTTAACATTTAATTATGGAATTTTTCTAAAAGCAAGTCCATAGAGTTTATAGAACAATCAGGAGACCTGAAGCAATTAGTAAATAAAATCAGTGTGAGTTCTCAACAAATTGTATGTTAAGATGGTCAACTGCAAAGCAGACTTTTCCTTGAAAAAATTTTGCCTCTCTCTTCAATAAAGGTATGCCCACCCACATGGACAATGTTCTGTTAGATTCAATTTACCCCAAACTAATACTCTGCTGCTTTCAGCCATGCCTATTTAAAAGTTTTTTCTGTAACATGTAAATAGTGCCTACATGGCTTTCTTACCTACTCGAGATCTCCTAGTCTCTACCCTAAACCTGGAAGAGAAGCATGCATATTTTCATGCTTCCAAAATCAATCTCAGGTATACAGCCATACAACCATATTTTTCATCCAGGGAAGAAATAAAACATGACCTTGAAGAGCAGATTTTTCTTCCTTTTAGCCATCTCACTTCAAAAGACTTTGCATTTCTACCATTCAGTCTTTCCTGTCTTGAATCACCTCAGGCATCTTTCATTATTTTTATTTAAGAACCTTAATGATGGTTATCTGCTAGACAATAACAAATTCAGTAACCTAAAACCTACCTCTGTGCCTGTAACTTTAAACTTTCTTGAATTTTTCCAACCTTAAATCTTATATCTCTCAGTTCTATACCTTCTGCCAAGCACACCAGTCCATTAATTTCAAATTCCACCTTGATCAAACTCTCTGAGCACGGACAGCAGAATGCAGCCAGCCTTTATGCCAGTAACTCAAATCCAACAAAGTTCTCTGTGGTCTCTCATTCTCCCATGAAAGTTCATAAGCAAAGCCTCCAAATATAATTCTCTCTTCATTTAGCATTTTCAGATTCTCACCAAAATAGCCCATAAAACTTAGATTACCACACTGTGAAGCTTCTGCAGTCACAAGTTTCAAGTCCATACACATTCCTCCTCCAGCACACAAGTGTCAAAAGACTAAAGTCCACATGGTCAGATTATCTCCATAATGACCCATCCCTAGGTAACAAATTTCTGTTGTCATCAGTTCCTTGTCAATGGGATGAATATCTTAATCAGACACAATTTATGGGAGGAAGGGGTTTATTTCAGGCTTCAGATCCATGGGAAGGTCCATCAAGAATGGTGGAAGAAGCTGGCTTCCATTAATAAATCAGAGACAAAAACTATAGCAAGCAAAATACCAGCATCACTATTCACATCAAAAAAGCATCAGGCATTAGGGATCTAGGCAGAGCTGAAACCTCTCTATATACCTTTAGGCTGGAATTCAGATCTACCCCAAAACACACCTTTGAGCTGGATCCCAGGATCTGCCCCCAGTGAAACCTCCTCCAGCCAGGCTTTAATAAAACACTGAGTCTATGGTGGCTATTCATTCAAATTACTACATTGTACATGAACATGTCAGGATCCCTTGCTACTACAAACAAATTTAATCCATATTTATGTAAGTGATAGGGAGAATTGAACCTGGACCAGGAGGCTTTGCAAGCATGCAACTTCAATTGCTGAGCTATCTCCCTGATGCCCTCCCACCATCCTCCACCAAAGAAGGGGATTTTGATGCCAAATTAATCAAATGTTTCAGTGTGGAAACAATACTGAAGTCGGCTTGAACATTTATAAGAAAAAGTTATAGGTACATTGTTCTTTAGACTGAGCACAAAAAAATGATAGACTAAATAGAGGAAAATTAAAGATAAATACAAAATATTCACTCTGTAAATACATATTGACTTCCACCTATATGAACAAAGTAATGTTAAGGATGATATCAATTCAGCATCTGGATCCCTTTCTCTAAGATTTGTAACAAAACAGTAATTAATATGAAACCTATTGTCTGGGGATTAGCAAACTGTATTTTTTTCTATTCTACCAGTGACTAGGTTAATCCTATTCTACCAGTGAAACTTTTACCTGTGGAAGGGGTAAATCTCCAAATGGAGAAGGCCAGGATAACCGGTCTAAGGGTTTCTGAGTACAGTTTGAAGTCACTCAACCCTTTGAGCTCCAGGTGACAAGGTTAAGTGTTACTGTATAAGATGGGCAGAACACAGAGCAGCCACAGACAAGTAGCTAGGGCATTCTATGAAATAATCTAAGCCAGCAGGACATAAAAAGTCATCTGAAGAGGTTAATAAGCAACTGTCACTTACTTCTTTCTTGGAGTTACTACTTGGGAAGCTTTTGGCATCTGAGAATCTGTATTCCTAACAAGTCCCCAGGTAACACTATTGCTGCTTGTTTGGTATCACACTTACAGAATCACAGTTCTGAGCCCCCACCACTCGTACAACACATACAGCACTTACCCAAGCATTTTAAAAACACCCTCACTCATTCTTCACCTCCAAAGGGGGAAAATATGATTTAATTACCCTGGGGTAAATCATAAACATTGATAACTTAGGAAAGATTTTATTTTGTAGCAAATTTAAAGAGTTATCATCTAGATTGTGGTTCTGTAGTGTGACAGCATATCAGAATTACCTAGGGATCTTATTAAACAGACTCTTGGTCACAACCCAAGGACATTCTGATAAAAAAGGGATCTGGACTAGATCACTGGGCTATCAATATATCATTTTCACAGACTAGTAATTCTGATGAAGTCAGTTCTCCCACTGTAGTTTAAGATCATCGAGTCTGGTCTACAAATGAAGGAATGAACACAAAGTCTGGAAAAAGTATGAGGAATAGCAAGAGAGGGAAATATAAAAGTTTCCTAAGAATTGATGACTGGTTAGATGGGTAGATCCTGGGAAAGAATTGAAGCCAGAAATCAAGATAGAATTTATAACAGCTCCTTAAAAAGCCTGTGTGGCAGTCAAAGCATTGTCATGAAAAACTGTTGGTAGCTCAAATAATTTAATGAATTACCATCTTGCCTACTTCCTGACACCACACACTCCATTTTACAAACCCTGCTAATTAGTGGGGGCTGAATCATGAGGATTAATCCCCAGGAGTTTCCACATCTCTAATATAGGATAATTGCTCATTTTTAAGAAAAAAAAAATAATCAACAAGCACCCAAGTGTTTGGATTCCTCCTATGAGCAAATTACAGGGAAAATAAAATTATAAGCAGATTATTGGATAAAGATGGAATCAGAGGAAGTGGTTATGTGAATCAAATATTTATGTGTAGCAGGATATGATAAATGTTCTCATCTTTCTTTGTAGGTAAATATTGAGAGGAGCTTTAACTCAGTCTCTGATGGGTTGTTCTCAATAAACACCACCAATATTTGTCCCTTTGACTCCATGATTCACAGTCTCATTAACTCATTAACCATTAAAATTAACTAATTAAACTTTAACCACCATTAAATCATCATTTCCTTAGATATATAAATACCCTCAAGCAGATGAGAGCCTCAGCTTGTTCATCCATGAAACAACAATAATGCATTTTGCAGATTAGTCCTCAGAGAACAATTCTATTAACCTTAATTCTACAATTCTAGTGCTGTTCATTAACCTCACTGTGGTTATATAAAGCTGAGTTGCAGAAGCAGAACTTCCATGACATATTAGGGATTCATTTCACTATCTCAGTGAGCAACAGTGTAAGAACTGAGAACTATTTAATTCAATTCAGTTCCAGAAACACATTCCAAAAGTTAATATTCTACCCTCAATGTAATGTAGGTCATCCTACTCAATATCCAAAGCACATAGACCAGTAATCCCACTTGAATATTGCAAATATGGCAACTAAAAATGATAGCTTCCCCCCCAAAATAAACAAATCCATTCAACAAAATAACCCTAGATGTATATGTCCAAATTCTGAAATATGAGAAACATGTAAAAATGAAATAGCATAATTCCTCTGAAAAAATACCAATTCTACATCATTGATTCTAATAAGAAAAAATTAAATTAAATTCAGATAAAGAATTCAAAAGATGATTATGAGAATATTTGATAAAAAGTGGATACAAATAAACTCCTCAATGAATTCAAAGAGAATACAAATAAATAGCTAAATGAAATAAGAAAGTCAACATAGGATATGAAAAAGAAATTCAAATGAGAAATACTAAAAAAATAAAATTAAAATTTTAGAAATGAAAGGGTCATTAAACCAAATTAAAGACTCAGAAAGGCTTGCTTACAGATAGAATGGTGTGGTGATTTGAATGTGAAGGTATTTCCCCCACAACCCAAGATATTTTTAATTAAGATTGAACTTGTAACTTAAGTCTCCAGCAGGCCAAGCCCTGCTGGGAGGAGGTATGTTACTGGGGCTAGATCATAAGTCTAGCTCTACTAGGTATGTATAGAGGGTCAGTTTTTACTCTGGCTATTCTGGCTTGCTGGCTATTGGCTGGGTCTCTGCTATTGATGTATCAAAGTGAACTGGCTTCTTATGCCATGATGGAGCTTTCTCTAGAATTTGTAAACCTGAAATAAACATGGAACAAAAGCTTGAATATTCACATATCAACAAAGATAAAGTGTGAAACAAACATACAGGATCTATGAAAAACCATTAACCGATATAATTTACAAATTGTGGGGATAGAAGAACTTTAACCTAAATGCACAGCTAACATATTCAATAAAATAATAGCAGAAAAGTTTCCGTATCTAGGAAAAAAGATGACTATACAGATTCTGAAGGCACTTAGGAAACCAAATAGAGAAGATCAGAAAATAACTATGTCATACTATAGTTAAAATAATAAGCATAGAGAACAAAGAAAAACAATGAAAGTTGAAAAAGAGAAGCAAGTCACACAAAAGGCAAATACATTATAACTGCAGCAAAATTCTCAACAGAAACCTAAATGCCAAGAAAGCATGGAAAGATGTATTCTAAATTCCAATGATATTGTCTACCCATTTTACTATATCCAGTAATCTGCCCAAGGTAATTGGAATACAAAGAAAAACATAAACCAAAGGAACTCCTGGGAAGTAAGCTAGCAATATAGAAGGTACTTGAAGGGATTTTTTTTTTGCACTGAAGAGAAAGATAAACATATTCATGGGGCTATAGAAAATAATAAGCTGAACTAGAATAGTTAAAGAAATAAAAAAAGAAAAACATCAAACACTATAAAG
>PVHP010033261.1:0-19782 GCA_004024765.1 Zapus hudsonius | reverse complement strand
CTGCCACAGCACTGCAAACAGCGGCAGGAAGGTGTGCCAAACTCTGGCAAGGGGAAGCTGGCTTATAACCCCATAAGCCCGCCCCTGACAACACAGCTCCATCGAGGTTGTAAAACCCAAACTGCCATCAGCTGAGGATCGATCTATCAGAACACATTCAATTGTTTGTGGGGGACACCTGTATCAAACCATGACACCAACCGTATTATTACTTAAAGCAGTTTTTAAATCTCTTGACATTTTGTTCTGTTGCATTAAGAAGTCATAATAGTACGTTAATTTTCACCCTTTGAAGACGAATTGAATTTTGATATAGTCTCCATCTTAAGGGCAGGTTGTGTTACAAATGTCCTTTTTGTAAGTCAGCTGCTTGGAACTCATTCCTGTCCAGAAACCTTGGCAGGAAGAACTAGACAGTGTGCTATGCCCATTGGCAGACACTCTCCTGGGTACAGGTGCTAAGCATGGAGCTGAGGCTGGGGGCCAAGAGGGCACAGGAGGAAAATAATGGTCATGTGATTAAGAAGAGGTGGGGGTAAAAGATGAGGAAGTGCTGACTGAAGAATTTAAGGGCGTCCCCCTACCCCATCCCACCAAATGTTGTTTTGAACTAGAATGGTGACAAGCAGAGCCTGGGCTGGGCAGGAGGCAGGGTGTGTCAGCAGAGGAGGGTCTCCTTCTCTCCTCTGTCGATGACCTCAGCTTACTTCCTCATTATATTTGTGCTACTCTAGAAATATGAAACAAGCTTTTATTAAAAATACAGGCTTTTGGGGGGACTGGGGAGATGGCTCAGTGGTTGAAGGCATTTGCTTACAAAGCCTGCCGACCTGGGTTCAAGTCCCCAGCCTCTCACATGAAGCTGAACTGGAATTTGTTTGCAATGGCAAGAGATCCTGGCATGTGTGTACACACATATACACACATACATACTTTTTTTAATTTTAGGTTGTTTATAAAATTTAAATTTCAATCTTATTTTACCATTCCTCCTTTTTTAAACTGGTTACCTTACTGGCCTTTGAAAGAAGCCTTTCTCAGTGATGCTTTTCAGAGTATTTTAACCTTTGTCTTGCTAAGAAATTCTGCTTCTTAATTTTTCTAGACATTGCTAAATAATTAGAAAGTAACAAATTACTGGTGCTGATTCTTGTTAATCAAGAGAGCTTATTTTCCCGACAATTTTTTAACATCTAGTGTGGTTTAGCAGGTAGTTAGCACTCTTTGTGGATTGAGTATTAAAACCTTGAAAATGTATGATTTTCATTCTATTTATCAAGACAATAGGGACTTTGCTGGCACCTGATAAACTGTGGAAAGGCTGCCTTCACAGGCATTCATCTTGGCTTCCCCACATTCATAGTAGAACTCATCTTCAGAGTGATAGAGCCGAAGCCATCACCTCAAACCATGCTGACAAATGTAATGTGTAAATGGAAGTCAAATACTTTGCTTTGTAAACACATTTTAAGTTAAAGTTTGCTGTTTTTGTTGCTTTGTCCAGTAGATGGCTATATATCCAAAGAAACCAAGTTCTAGCAGCCTTCTGCAGTGGCAGGTGTTTATTTTAGCTTTCCTTTCTGTTTACCTTCAGGAATGAAAGGAATTCCCCAGCCTTCTGCTTTCATCCCTACAGCTGAAAGTAACTCCTTCCAGCCTCAAGTGAAGACCCTGCCCTCACCTGTGGATGCTAAGCAACAGCTGCAGCGGAAAATCCAGAAGAAGCAGCAGGAGCAGAAGCTGCAGTCCCCACTGCCAGGGGAGCCCTCCACCAAGAAGGCCGAAGGGGTTGGGGCCAATGGAGTGACTCCTCTTCCTAACGGGAACCCGGCCATCCTCTCTCCTCAGCCCATCGGCATCGTTGTGGCAGCTGTCCCTAGTCCCATTCCGGTGAGGTTACTTGGTGTGGAAAATCATTTAATTAAAAGTGCAGATGAGGGGCTGGAGAAAGGGCTCCCTGTTAAAGGTACTTTCTTTTAAAGTCTCTGGTCTGGGTTTGATCCTCGGTACCCACATAAAGCCAGATGTACAAAGTGACACATGCATCTGGAGTTTGTCTGCAATAGCAAGAGGCCCTGGTGCATGCATATATATATATATATATATATATATTCACATTCTCTCTCTCGCTTGCTCGCTCATTAAATAAATATTTCTAAAAATAGATAGCTTTAGAATAAATGAATAAAAGTGCAGATGAGAAGGAGGTCAGTGATGTGTTGATAAGTCATTGGCTCCTTGGGTCACTTCCAGTAGACGTTGCTGGCTATGAGTGAAGCGTGAGGGTGGAGATGTCCACGGTGTGCACAGAGCTTTGTGGAAGAGTGAGTCATCTTCAGAGCTGTTTCATCCATGGCTGAGTAAGGAAAGATAACTATAAACTTTCAATTTAATGTGGATTGGTGCTTTTCTGGTGTGGGCTAGATCTGGCCAGATGGATATAGGAGGGAACATTGGATAGGTCCCTTATCTGAACTGTTTTCATCATCTCTTCTGTTTCTCTCATACAGCTGAGATTATTTTACTGCAAAGGGGCTTCTAAAATAAAAGCTTATCTTGCTCAAGTAAACTGACAGCTTATGTTATTATTGATTATATTATCATTTTATCTTGTTTTTCTTCATCATCACCACCATACCATTAAAACATTAGGGTTCTGGGGGATGGCTTAGTGCTTAAAGGTGTTTGTTTGCAAAGCCCACTGACCCAGGTTCAATTCCCCAGCCACGTACACAAAGTCAGACAAGCATTTGATTATAGTGGCAAGAGACCCTGGTACAACCATACATACATATGTGAACCTTAAATAGCTGATGCCATATTGCTCACTGTAGAGCAGTCTCAGATTAGACGGTGGTTTCATCTGGATATAGCTGGTTAGTTACCTAAGTCCAGGGTGGACTCATTTGTAAGTCTCCCTCTGAGTAAGCCATGTTCTTAGAATAGGTTCCATTGGATACTTTCGAGTTGCATCTCTCTCTTCTCTTTGTAACCTCCTTAGGTCAATATTCCAGCAAGCGTTCGTCACAGTGTTCTCCTGTGTGACACTGTAGTTTGTAACTATATTGCATTATAGTTAATTTTATAATAGCTGTGTATTTACTTTATATACCCTGATGCAAAAGGACTCACATACAAACTGCCTTTTATTTATTTATTTTTGTTTCTTTTATTCTTTTCAACACTTAACATTTGAAGAATGCTTTAATGCTATACAAGTATACAACTTACTTTTTATGTCCTAGATTTGTTCATGCTAATTTCTACCTTTTTGGCAGGTCCAGCGAACCAGGCAGCTGGTGACTTCGCCGAGCCCAATGAATTCTCCTGATGGCAAGGTCCTTCCCCTCAACGTGCAGGTGGTCACTCAGCACATGCAGTCTGTGAAGCAGGCACCAAAGACTCCTCAGAGCATCCCTGCTAGTCCTGGCGGGGACCGTTCTGCCCGGCACCGCTACCCTCAGATCTTACCCAAGCCAGCCAACACCAGCGCACTGACTATCCGCTCCCCAACCACTGTCCTTTTTACCAGCAGTCCCATCAAAACTGCCGTTGTCCCTGCTTCACACATGAGTTCTCTAAATGTGGTGAAAATGACAACCATATCCCTCACACCCAGCAACAGTAATGCCCCTCTTAAACATTCTGCCTCAGTCAACAGTGCTACTGGAGCGACAGAGGAATCCCGGAACGTGCCGCAGATCAAGAATGGCTCTGTGATTTCTCTTCAGTCCCCTGGGTCCAGGACCAGCAGTACGGGGGGGACATCCGTGGAAGTCAAGATGGAACCTGAAGTGTCATCGGATGAGCATGCTGTGCAGTGCCAAGAGAGCTCTGATGGGACTAAAGCGCCCCTGGCAACACCCAGTACCCTTTGGGGACAGAAAAGTAACCCAGATGGAGCGGCACAAAGGCCTCCCAGTGAAGGTGAAGGTGAAGGTGAAGGCATCGTTGAAGTGAAAGCAACTAGGGTCTGCGAACAGAGGACCAAATGTAAGAGCGGCTCCAGCCAGACTCTGCCAGGCTCCTCAGCAGGCAATAATCAAAGCCCTGTCACTCTCTCGGTTGCTCCTCAGAACTTAACTCTCACCAGCACCAACTCACCATCTCATGGTGACTCAACAAATAAAGACCCTAAGTTCTGTACTAAGAGTCCAAGAAAGCGTCTGTCTTCTACTCCGCAGGAGTCTCAGGTGCCTCCCATAAAGAAACCAATTGTGGAACAGCTTTGTGCAGCTACCACAGAAGGCCAGAAACCAGGCGGTGCTAAGAAGGACCAAAACATTCCACCTTCAGGGAAGGCAGAAAGTTCAGTGGCCGATGCTCAGATTCCTAGCAAGGTATCAGTCAGCGTGGGTTCACATGTCACAGAAGGTGAGCCCTTGCCCCCTGCTCTTAGTGCCAGTGAGGCCAGTCTGGATCAGCAGACGCCGTCATCATCTCCAGATATTCAAGTGAAACTGGAAGGGAGTGTCTTTCTCTTGGACTGCGACGGAAAGTCAGACGGCAGCTTTAATCCAGGTGAATGGCAGCAAGTCGCTAAAGCTTCAGAGTTCATATCTTCCAGCTGTGAGCAGCAGCAAGACATCAGTGTCATGACAATTCCTGAGCACTCAGCTATCAGTGACTTAGAGAAGTCTGTTTGGGAGTTAGAAGGAATGCCACAGGACACATACAGCCAGCAGCTACATAGCCAGATGCCAGAGTCGTCTTTGAATCAAATACAAGCACAGTCTTCAGAGCAGTTACCTCTGCAGCCGGAACTGAAAGAATTTGAGTCTTCTGTTTCCCAGACAAATGAAAGCTACTTTCCTTTTGACGATGAACTTACCCAGGACAGCATTGTGGAAGAGCTGGTGTTGATGGAGCAGCAGATGTCTCTGAACAACTCGCATTCTTATGGAAACTGCCTGGGAATGACCCTTCAGAGCCAGTCTGTGACTCCTGGAGCCCCCATGTCATCTCATGCCTCCAGCACCCACTTCTATCACCCAATCCATAGCAATGGCACTCCAATTCACACGCCCACGCCCACTCCCACTCCCACTCCCACGCCGACACCGACACCAACACCGACATCTGAAATGATTGCTGGGTCTCAGAGTCTGTCACGGGAGAGCCCTTGCTCCAGGCTGGCCCAGACTACACCTGTGGACAGTGCTTTAGGAAGTAGCCGACATACACCCATCGGCACTCCGCATTCCAACTGCAGTAGCAGCGTGCCTCCCAGCCCTGTGGAGTGCAGGAACCCATTTGCGTTCACCCCAATAAGCTCCAGTATGGCATATCACGATGCTAGCGTGGTCTCCAGCAGTCCTGTGAAACCCATGCAGCGGCCCACGGCCACACACCCTGACAAAACCAAGCTGGAGTGGATGAATAATGGGTATGGTGGGGTTGCTAGTTCCTCGGTGTCTGGCCACGGCATTCTCCCGAGCTACCAGGAGCTAGTGGAAGATCGCTTCAGGAAACCTCATGCTTTCGCTGTGCCTGGACAGTCCTGTCAGTCTCAGTCGAGACATCACGACACTCATTTTGGCCGTTTGACTCCTGTCTCCCCTGTGCAGCATCAAGGTGCCTCTGTTAGTACCAACAAGCAAGAAGGGTTTGCAGTCCCCGCCCCTCTTGATAATAAAGGAACTAGCTCATCTGCCAGCGGCAACTTCAGATGCCGGAGTGTGAGCCCTGCTGTCCACCGCCAGCGGAATCTTAGTGGAAGCACCCTCTATCCCGTGTCTAATATCCCGCGATCTAATGTGACCCCCTTTGGAAGTCCAGTGGCCCCAGAAGTTCCTGTTTTCACCAATGTCCACACAGATGCATGTGCCAACAACATAGCTCAGAGAAGCCAGTCAGTCCCCTTGACAGTCATGATGCAGACAGCCTTCCCAAATGCGCTGCAGAAGCAGACAAACAGCAAAAAGATAACCAATGTTCTGTTGAGTAAACTTGACTCGGACAATGATGATGCGGTGAGAGGCTTGGGAATGAACAACCTGCCCTCCAATTACACGGCCCGGATGAATCTAACTCAGATTTTGGAAACTTCCCCTGTTTTCCCTAGTGCCAACTCACAAAGTATGATGGATTCCAGCACTTCTGTTTATGAATTCCAAACACCATCTTACCTCACCAAAAGTAATAGCACCGATCAGATCAGTTTTTCTCCTGGAGAGAATCAAGCACAATGTGAAATTGGAGAGCAGCAGTTAGATTTCAACAGCACTGTCAAAGACCTGCTGAGTGAAGATAACCTGCAAGCCAGCCAGCCGCTGGGAAGTCAGGTAGCCTCTGATTTCGCCAGCGATATCAGGTTGTCTTCGGACCTCTCAGGCAGCATCAATGATTTGAACACCTTAGACCCAAATCTCCTGTTCGATCCAGGTCGCCAGCAAGGACAGGACGATGAGGCCACACTGGAAGAATTAAAGAATGACCCACTGTTCCAGCAGATCTGCAGTGAGTCCATGGCCTCCATGACCTCAGCAGGTTTTGAATGGATAGAAAGCAAGGACCATCCTGCTGTTGAAATGTTGGGGTGAACTATGTTTTATAACATGTAGCACACTGTATCTAAGACATATGTATTGTATTTGTCTTAATGGAAGTGCCTCCCGCAGCAGAAACACTTACTATTAATTGTGATGTTTTCAAAGCGTTTGCTGCAGAAGTGGTTTCTTCTTCAGTAGGAGATGATTAGACTTGCCTCAGTTCTTTCCAGGCTTCTGAAGACAGTAGGCTGTAGAACAAGTATTAGGTTTTCAATTCCATAATGTCCCCATTAACATATTATTTGTTAGCAAAGAACCCACCACCCAGCCTTTCTCGGGCAGTCTGGGTCCTTATTTTACATGAGCTCATTTTAATTCATAAACTAATCTACACAGAACATAAAAGAAAGCATCAATTTTAGGAATAGGCTGTTTTGTTGCTGGCATTATCTTTCAGGTATGGAATCATAGCTAAGGTAAGCCGTAGACAAGAAAGTCTTCCTTGAAACAGGGATAATATTCAGGTTATTATAAATACTTAGGCTTGAAGCATAGAGCTACTGTAGGATGGGAAATCTCTGTAGGACTTTCTGGGGCTTCGGTACCATTTACTCCCACAACAAAGGGCTTGTGTAGGAGAAAATAATTGAAATTTCAACATTAAGGAAAGTTAAAAACTGCACTAAAACTTAAAAGAGGAAAACTAGTAGCCATTTATTTGTGACCTTGCATTAGTCTGGTTTTAAAAGGCTGATTTTAGTGTGGAGCTGGCATACACACACAGAGGAAACAACTCCAGACATTGTAACTTCATAGAGTAAATGCAGGCACGTTAGGAGAATGTCTCATGTTTTAGTATTTGCTAGTTTGAAGTTGGAGTCTTAGAAAGAAAATAAAAGCAGTTTCTTAACTTTATCACCATGGCTGCATTACATGTTAACATTTACTTTAGAGTTGTTGTGTTTGTCGCTGTGATATCCTTCAGGGGTCAGCCTTTCTCCTCAGTAGAGTGAGTGACTCCTTGGCTTCTCCCGAATACAGTTTGATCATGGATCCTTAGAAATGAGCAGGAAAGAGACAGTGACATTAAAAGCTGAGCAAAACCATTTCATCACCCAAGGTCTGAAGCAACTGATCTTTATTTCTCTGATAAAACAAAGGGGATAATTACAGTACTTGAAGAAGAGGAACATTTTATTACGTACTTAATTTATTTATTGTGATGAACACAATGGCAAAAGAAGCAAACTCAGGATTTGTTTTAAGATGTTTCTCTCTGACTCCCATCTTGTTTTGTGAATAACATTGATGAATTTTATGTTGACACAAATCCACCCACTAGTTGGCAGCTCCATTTAGTGAGTTTCAAAATTGTTTTCAAAGAGATTATTTAAAGCTAACTCTTAAGTTCTTAAAGCTAATATTAAACTGCTTGCTATGCTCTCTTAAACCTAGCTAAGCTTTTCTTTACCCTAATTCATAAACCAATCAGAAACTACAATCAATGAATAGATTTAATGAGCATGATGAAGGGTTTCATATATATATGAAATAAGGTTTTGTTGTCTGACAGATTTGAAAAGTAGGGTGTTAACATACTTAACAAACAAATGGTGCTAGGGTTGGCTCAGAGGCCTCTATGTTGACACGTCCTAGTTGCTGGCATGTGTGTGTGTTTGCTGTTATCTTGATTTAATGATTTGTTAGTTTTTTTTCTTGATTCTAGTTACTTCTTCACTGTACATTGAGACACAGCACTACCGCACACCAAAGCACGCGCTTCCCAGAGGGAACCGCGTGATCCCTTTCTACGTGACCTACTCTGCAAAGGAGACTTTGAGGCCATTCTAATCCCTTGTTTACATTATTAGCTTCCTACTAATACAAAATAATGGAACTCTTTTTGATAAAATATAGAGACTGGAGGATTTTTACCCCTGCACAGTATTGCAGCAAACTCTTTCAATTTGGCTGAATTCGTCCAGCAAACTTTCTGGAGTTCCTCTATTGCACTAAATTTGTTGACCCTGTGGTAGGCACATCTCTTAGGGTAAATGCAACCAGTACAGTCCACAGACAACCTTTTTAAATGTGTTCATTATGAAAAGACAGAATGTCTTATGTAGCAATGTGCATTGATCTCAATGAGATATTTCTATTTCTTATTCTCTTACGTGAGAATATTACAGCAGGAAGAATTAAGTTTAGTTTGCTTCACCATGTTAATACATGATCACAAAGTGTGCATGAGTGTTACTGACTTATCTTGTACAGTACTAGGTATTCCTGTAACCACTTTCTAGCCCCCACCCCCACCCCCGCCCCCTGGCTGTATTGATACTGGTTCAGTGTTAACCAGACAAGCATAGTTATTCACAAGTTATTTACTTTTTTATGTTGACTAATTCTGCTGAGTTGTTGACGACTATGTTCTTGGATTGTTTTCATTGTTTTGATGTTTAAAACATATTGCATACTGTTTATCATAAGGTTCACGAAGTAAATAATTTGCATATGATTGCAATAAGCACTGACTCTTGAACTGAAAAGAAGGAAAGTGTTTTTGTTTTTGTTTTTGTGCAGTGCATTTGAGGTTCAGATAATGGTCTTGTACTACAACGTGCTTTACTACACCATAAATGACGAAACAAACCCTGTTCCATGTTTTCATTCAGTGCAGAAAGTCAGGTCTCCCGTGCTCTGTCGTCTGTTGTACCTGCTGAAACTGTGTAGTTGAATATTGCAGTAGCATTTCAGTTCTCTTTTTTATTAAAAGTGCTCAAACTTGTTTTTTAAATGTTTTCAAAAACGATTAAAAACATTTTATATTAAACTGACTGATGGGATATATTTTTAATAAGCAATTTGCTGTTCTGTAACTCTATCCCCAAGGCTGCATCTCCCGTGGTCTCATCAGCGTTGTGGGTGTAGATTAAAAACAGCACAAGGCAAAAAGGTGGTGCTTACCTGCTTCGCTGTTGGGCCAGAAGAGCACACAGACAACTCTGATGGGCCCTGGAATGTGCTGCCCTGGTGCATGGCAAAGAGCTTCCATTGATCAAAAAGCCACGTTTCTCTTGTTCTTTCAAATGTTAGCCTGGGCCAATTCAGGCTAGCTGCATCTCAGGAGCTTTGAATAGACAAATAGTAGAAAAGTAGAGATTTTTCCAGGCCAAGATGTGTTCAGGTGCAATAGAGGGTTTCCATGAACCAGAAATGCAGGATGTAAGTGAACCGAACTTAAAGCAGAACCTGGGCGTGAACAGAGGCACCCTACAGTGAAACTGGGCCTGGGGTGGAGTTTGGTCAGTCTTGAAACAGAACAGTGCTGGGGTTATAACATGGATTTATGGACTCACAAATCCTACTTGCTGAGGATGGGAAGATGGCTCAGCACCTGCTTCCAAAACCTGGACCCACATAAAGCCAGACAAAAAAGTGGTATATGTGGGGGAAGAGGGCACACACCTTTCATCCCAGCACTTGGGAAGCAGAGGTAGGCTCGCTGAGAGCTCAAGGCCAACTTGAGACACATAGTGAATCCCACCCAGGTCAGCCTGGAACTAGAGTGAGACCCTACCTCAAAAAAAGAAAAAAGTGTTATATGCATCTGACATTTGTTTGCAGCAGCAAGAGACCCTGGCACACACAGACACACAAATAGCCTGCGTATTTGTGTACAGAGATCTTTTTGGATATGTGACAACCCACCCAGTGTCACCACAGAATTTGGACAGGTGTTGGTAGCAGTTACAAACAGAAGAGAATGACGATTGAGGAGGGGGGCGGGCAGACAGCAGGAAGACTCCCGCACAGGCAGCCTGTGAACCAAGATGCCAAAACACTTGAAAATGGAACTGAACCCTAGGAAAGGCCATCAGTGATTTCTCCAGATAAAAGCAATGAAATGCCTGCATGATGCTTCCCACCTGCCGAATCCTCAGTAATGTGGAAGTGGTGGGCCAGAGGGGCAAACTAAACCAAGGACACAGTGACCCTACATATCTGTGAAGAAGATTTACAACCCCTGAGGCGCTTTAAATTATAACAGCCTGACTGCCTTAAGCCTTAAGAAAACTGTTAGCTTAATCATTTGGATGTCAAGTGCCTGTGGGCCCAGCTGCTTGGAAGGCTGAGACAGGAGAAGCACCCGAGCCTGTGGGCAACATAAAGACCTCAATCCTGGCAATGAGTTGCTCATGGTGCACCCTCCCCCATCCCACGCAGGACACTAAGGACCGTTCTCATTGCCTGCCATCACCCGGGAAAAGTCTTGCCATCTCCCATTGGGCACTCTGCACGTGCCCCTGGTCTCTGGGACAAATGCCCACTCTAAACCCAAGCTTGATTCTGCTTTCACAGCTGGAGGGTGAGTCACCATCTAAATATGGGTTCTGGGACCTAAGAAAGGCAGCTGAGGAAGTCGAAAGAAATCTTTTTTACCCCTTTCTTAGGAGCTCGCCATCTCATAAAGAATTACAGGTCCTGAGCTGGAGAGGTTTACGTGGTTAAGGTGCTTGCCTGCAAAGTCTAAGGCCCCAGGTTCAATCCCCCAGTACCCACGTTAAGCCAGATACACAAATGGGTGCATACATCTGGAGTTCGTTTGCAGTGGCTAGAGGCCCTGGTGTACCCATTTTCTCTACCTCTTTCTCCCTCAGATAAATAAAATATTAAAAGAAGGACAGGCTCTTTGGTGTCTGGTACCCAGATAACATGCCATGTAAAAGAAGTGGTGAGAATTTATTCGCACTCTGAGAAGCAGAAAAAGAGACCGAAAAGAGTTCTGGGTAAGGACTGTTTTTGAAGTTTACTGGAATAAACTGGTAACAGGTACCCTGCCTTCTTTCTATAAACTGAACAATTTGTTATTATTCCCGTAAGTACAGATTATCTCATCTCCTATGACTGGAGTAGACCACATTAAAAAAAATTTTTTTTTATTTACTTGTTGGCATATTGTGTGTGTGTCTTCATTCCAAAGCCTGGTACCTTAACTTGTATATTTAAGATATTTGTTCATTCTACTTACTACAGCCTTTGACCTGGGGCTTCTTTAAAACTTTTCATTCCAGTTTAAAGTTGAGTTTTGGTTTGGCCTTTATGGGGGAGGGTTTTTTTTTTTTTTTTCTCTTTAACCTCTAAATCCTTTTTCTTTCAATTTCTGCTCACTTTCAGATTTTTCCGTTTTGTAACATCTTTCTAATTTTTATTTTTATTTTTTTTAATATTTTATTTATTTATTTGAGAGAGGGGGCACAGAGAGAGAATGGGCACACCAGGGCCTCCAGACAGCCTCTTGTGCATCTGGCTTTATATGGGCACTGGGGAATTGAACTCTGGTCCTTCTGCATTGCAGGCAAACGCCTTAACTGCTAAGCCATGTCTTCAGCCCTAATTTTTATTTTTTGTTCCTTCCTCTCCTCCCACTTCCTGGAAATGCCCCAACATATTGTGAGAAATAAGAACTCAGCTTTTGATTTACACACAGCTTTTCAAGTACTTTTTTTTAGAAGTAAACGTAAGTTTGTTTGTTTGTTTATTTATTTATTTATTTATTTATTAAGAGAGGTGTGGTGCCAGAGACCTTGCCTCGGTAAGCCAACTCCAGATGCATGTGCCATGAATTTTGCATCTGGATTTACGTGGGTACTGGGGAATCAAACCAGGAATGGCAGGCTTTGCAAGCAAGCACCTTTAACCCCTGAACCATCTCCTAGCCCTATACTGATTCTTTTTATTGCCCATATTGAGTTACATTATTTAATGGGCAAACAATGAGTTGTTATCCCCAGTTCCCCAATGCCCCTCTTCCCCATCCCCAATCGGCTGGATATCCTCCTTCTGGATTTTTTTTTTAACCACTAAAAATTTCACCAGAGGGCACACACCTTTGCTGCTGTTGTCTGCCTGATGTTGGCCAGGAGGTAATATCCAGCCCCTGCATTAGGGGTACATCAGAAGGTAATCTCAGAGTACCCTGATTCAAGCATGGGGCTTGAATTCTCTCCTAACCACTGGGCAGGAAGATGGATTCTAAGCTGCTTAGCTAAATAAAGAGCATTAATGAGCAATGCGGCCAAGGAGTCTCAGTTTAGCTCCAGGAAAGTGTGTGTTATATATGCATGGATACCTGTACGTGTTGGGGGGGGCATGGAGGCCAGAGGTCACCATCAGGTATATTCTCTGTCACGCTCCACCTTGTTAGAGAAAGGGCCTGTCACGGAGCCCAGGCTCGTAGATTGGGCTGGACTGCCAACCAGCAAGCCCCTGGAATTCCACCTCCCCAACTGCTGGATTACCACCACACCCAGCATTTTATTTGGGTGCTAGGGATCTGAACTCTGTTCTTCATGTTTACATGGCAAGCATTTACCACTGAGCTACCTCCCCAGCCCAGGAAAGCATTGACAAGTGGTATGCCAAGTTCTGGCCTGCCCATTTTTTTTCACTTTTTTTTTTTCAAGGTAGGGTCTTGCTCTAGCCCAGGCTGACCTGCAGTATGTAGTTTCAGGGTGGCCTCAAACTCATAGCAACCCTCCTGAGTGCTGGGATTTTAGGCAAGACTTCCTTGTAGCTTGGGTCTGGATGTGAATCGTGATTCATCTATCAGTTGCATTCTTGAAAGTTTCAAGGTGTAAGAATGAAGCAGAAGCCATCTTCCTGTCCCTTCTCGGTTGCCTGTCACAGCAAGCCCATAGAGACAAATTCTTTTTAGCACCAGGGACCTGAAGTCTGTTAAGGTTTATTTTTTTTTTAATATTTTTATGCCAGGCATGGTGGCGCATGCCTTTAATTCCAGCACTTGGAAGGCAGAGGTAAGAGGATGTCTGTGAGTTCAAAGCCAATGTGGGACTACAAAGTGAGTTCCAGGTCAGCCTGGCTAGAGTGAGACCCTGCCTCCAAAAAAAAAATATTTATTTGCAACCAGAGAGAGGGAGAAAGGGAGAGAAGAAGGGAATGGCTTGCCAGGGCCTCTTGTAAATGGAACTCCAGACACATGCACCACTTCATGCATCTGGTATTACTTGGGAATTGAGCCTGGGTCTTCAGCTCTGAGCCATCTCCCCAGTCCCTTACGGGTCTTAGAAATGGTGTTCCAGTGCCATCTGCCCGTTTCACAAATGTGAAGACAGAGTCTGATGAGCCTCAATACAGGCAGCAACAACCAGCAAGCTCTTGTCTGTCCTGGCTTGCTGCTGAGGTGCGGGCACGGTCCAAAGACGCCCTTCCATTTGTTGATAGGCGCCTCGTTCACCGCCTTACATCCTCTTCTGTTTAGAAAGCCTGGAGTAGAGAGAGGCCGTTCATGAGGATCTGAGGCTGACAGCCTGCCTGCCAAGACAGCTCAGAAGTGAGGCAATGTTCCTGTAGCTCCAGTCACAGGAAGTGGGTGGCCAGGCAAAAGAAGAGGCTGCAGAGCTGGGTAGTGTCGTCCTTTCTCCCCAAACACTGGGATGACACCCTAGCCCACTTCTGACATTGTTCATCTGAACATGTCCAGCAGTAAAACGTCAAATGATTCAATTCCCCAGGACCCATGTAAATGAAGCCAGATGCACAAAGTGACACATGCATCTGGAGTTTGTTTGCAGTGTGTTCATTCTCTCTTTCTCTTTCTCTCTCTCATTTCCCTCTTCTCTCTCCTTGCAATTAAATAAATAAAAACATTTTTAAATCTTCTTAAAAACCATCAAATGAGATAACCAAAACTAAAATAAAATACCTATAGTAAACATTTCCTATACCTCATTAGCTTTAGGCTAGGAATCAAGAATACCTGAGATCCACACCCCGTTCTGTCATTCTCTTTTTCTTTCTCTGCAACTCAAGAAATAATGATCCTGGGCTGGATAGATGGCTCAGTGGTTAAAGGTACGTGCTTGCAAAACCTGCCTAGGTTTGATTCCCCAGCAACCAGGTGCACAAAGTGGTACATGCACCTGGAGTTCATTTGTAGCAGCTAGAGGCTCTGACATACCTAGTCTCTCTCTCTCAAAATAAGTAAATAAAATCCACCGTGACCGTCATTTGAGGGGAAACATTAGACTCCAATTGTACTTTATTCAAGCTTCTATGATAATATCTTGCCTTCTGTGGACAGAGAGTGATGTATCTCTCACTAAACTGGAATATCCTTAAAGACCTCTTTCCTGGAATACATGAAAATGCAAAGCTTAGCAACCTTCTTAGGGCAAGGGCACGACCTCTCTCTGCTGAGCAGAACCCACTGGAGACTTTCAGTGGGTTTTGCTCAAGAAGGCAGCAGGAATCAAGCTTGGAATCATTCTTCCTGAGCGTGGAGAAGTGGAGCGTGTTATCTAACACCTCTGGACCACATCCGCCATCTCAGCCATCCCTGGCCAACAAGGCTGCTTCCCAATCTGCAAGGGGGAGACTGAGATGCGTTTACATCTTGAAATGTGGGGCTTTCTTCGCGTAACGGAATTGTAACTGATGTGACAGAAGTCTTCCGGCCTTTCTGGGAGATTGCCAATGTTTGCGTTTAAGCTAATTAATCTTTGACTAAGCTACCATTTTATTACATGAGTCTGTAATTGAAAACATCCTCCAATGGAAACAAATTTAAGGGAGAGTGAAGTATTTTATTTGTATTTTTAATTTGATGATTAAGTTTATTGTGTCAGTCTTTACATAATTGTACTACCCAAACCTATTTTTAGTATTTTTAAGAATTCTAGTTCTCTTAAAAATATTATTTATGTATTTATTTGCAGAGAGACAGAGTGCGTGTATGCATGCATGCATGCTCACGCTAGGACCTCCTGCCACTGCAAACCCATTCCAGAAGCAGGTACCACTTTGGTATATGGCTTTACATGGGTGTTGGGGAATGAAACCTGGACCAACAGGCTTTGTAAACAAACACCTTTAACCACTGAGCAATCTCTCCAGCCCTTTTAAAAATTTTAAAGAAATATGTGGGGTTTTTTTCCTCAAGGAGGATTTGATGTAGGCCTGTATTTGCATTTGCAATTAGAAGAGCTTCTCTCGGGGCTTTCTCCCATCTTGGGAGCTAGCCTGGAGCTCGGGGTTCCTCTTCTTCCTATTAAAAACCATTTCCTTTCAAAAAAAAAAAAGAAGAGCTTCTCTCTCTTCTCTGAATGAGGTGGCCCTTGGGCCGGGGAGACGGCTCAGCAGTTAAAGGAGCTGCTTGAATGAGGTGGTTCTATGTATATAAGGTGGACTTTTAAGGAAGAAAAAGAAAAAAATTCTTGGGTGCTGTGTAGAAATCTTCCTTTAACTTACTGCAAAATTCCATGGTCAGTCTTACATTCTGGATATTCTTACAGAGTGAAAAAAAGCTCCTCCCGCATCTCAGTGAGCCTTGACCTGCCCATAGGGAGCCCAGGTACCCCAAAGGCCTCAGTTACCCTCGTCAAACATTCTGCGAGTCATCAGCTCAGCACTTACTCATTCCTGGACTTTCAGAACTTGGTACTATCTCGAAGAACTTCGACCACTTCCCCTCCTCCAGTGGGGAAATGAGGTCCCCAGTGAGATGGGGAAATGGGGTACCATCACAAGACTTGCTCATCCAATGTATCTAATTATTATCAATAAAGATATTTTTTTAAATGGGGCAAGACTGGAAAAATGGCTCAGGTACTCAAACAGGTGTGAGGATATGAGTTAGGATCCCTGGAACCCATGCAGAGCGCAGGAGTCTGGAATCCCAGGGTTCCTCGGGTGAGATGGGAAGTGGAGACAGAATCCTGGAAGTTCCTGGGCCACCGGCCTGATGAAGGTGAACATAGCTGGGAACAAGGAGAGACCTTACCTCAAAGAAGACAGAGGCAAGGCCTGACACCCAAGGTAGTTCTCTGACCTCCATATGCGAACCGTGGCACCATGGACCTTACACACATGAACATACACATAACCAACAATGAAAGAGATCTGTGTTGTCGAGGGCGAAAGCTTTCGGGGGCCCACGGAGGCACACCCTGGCTTAATCTCAGGCACCTGACAGCTTGCCAAGAGGGGCTTAGCTTAATAGGTTTCAGGAGGAAGTCCTGATTGGCTATTGTGCACAGGTTCTTATCATAGACTGACCAATAGCTCCCTGATTGGCAAGGAGCTCTATATATTCTGGTTTTATTTATGGAAGAGAGATCGGAGAGAGCAATAAGGGAGAGCAATAAAGAGAGAACGAGTGTTCTTCCACCCATAAGCGGTGTGTGTGTGTTTGTGTGTGCGTGTGTGTTTTATCATTGCCCCTGCGGGCGGAGGGCAGTGACAAGTGGTGCCAAAACCCGGGATGCTATTCTGATCACAGTGGGGCAGTGTGTGTTGTGGTGTGTCCCTATGGTGTGTGCCTATGATGTGCGCACATGTGTGTGATGTGCTTACACACACACACAGAGACTGGATTAGAATAGCAGGTGTCTTGTCTGTCACTCACCCACATTGTTTCCTTGAGGCAGAATCTCCCACTGAATGCACAGTTGCTGTTTATCCGACAGACTGGTGACTCTGCAGTCTTTGCCCCTCCCCACAGGGCTGGGGTTACAGGTATTTGTGGACACACCCAGCAGTTTACCTAGATGCTGGGGAATAAGGAGGATCTATATCTGTCTGAAAAGTAACATAGTGAATTCTCCAAATTAAATTAATATTGAAGCAACCTGTGGCAACCACAAGTGTCCTTTTCTTAGTTTTCCAGGTTTACAACTCTGGGATCCAGGAAAGCAAGGTTGCATGTAATGTTTCAGTCTCACCACTAGATGGGGTATGAATCCTCTCGCCAATTCAAGTCAGATCTTGGAGTGCATGTTGAGTTAGCCCTAGAGTCTGCTGATGACCAAATCTAAGCTGCAGACAATGCGATAAATGACCTGAAGTCTAGCAGAGACGGACAGGAACTCAATCTATAGCTCAAAGCAATCTATAGGGTTTTAATTTTCATTTCATATACGTTGTAGTTACCTTGTCATTGCTGGGTCAAAACACCCAACCAACCAGCTGAAATCATTTTGACTTACAGTCTGAAGGGGAAGGCCTGGCACGAGCAGAGGCTGGACACCACCCCTGCCACAGCACGTGGACAACAGCTAGGGGCTAATAAACCTCAAACTCCACCTCCAACAACACACCTCCAGCAAGACATCACCTCCCAAATTGCCATCAGCTGGGGACCAAGCGTTCAGAACACATGAGCTTATAAGGGACACCTGATTCAAATCACCGTAATAAACTCCTATTAATCTATTTATAAATTTTAAAAGATTATCAATTTTCTCGCTATGCTGCCCACGTGGGTTTCAAACTGAAGGACTCGAGCAACACACTATAATAGTTGGGAAGGAGACAGGTGCTCCCCACTGGGCCCAGCTTCAAAGAAAAAGAGTCACAAAGCATTGTATGGAGACAACTCGAGTCTGTTCACAGAAGTTTGGATGAAGGGAAGTCTTTTTTAAAAATATTTATTTATTTTGCAAGGGGAGAGAGAGGGGGGGAGGAGAGGGGGAGAGGGGGGGAGAGAGAGAATGAATGGGTGTGCCAGGACTTTCAGCCACTGCAAACAAACTCCAGTTGCATACACCACTTTGTGCGTCTGGCATTACGTGGGTATGGGGAATTGAACCCAGGTCTTTAGGCTTTGCAGGCAAGCGCCTTAACCACTGAACCATCTCTCCAGCTCCTGATGTCTGGCTTTGAACTTCAGCATGTCTATCGGCCAAGGTGAAGAGCTGTTAGGTCAAACGCAGAAGCAGAAACCCCAATGGCACATTTCTTGGCAGATGTAAGATTTGAGATGATGTGTGAAGCCACGTAGCTTTTAATTACAATTACAATTAATTTTGTAGGTGATAGAACCACCCTAGAGGTTCCTGTGAAGCATCTATTAATGAGCTATTCCTCTGAGTTCCTTCCTCAGACTGACTGGGGACACTTTTCCTGGTCCCAGCCACCATCCCTAGTACAATGACTAGCACGTGACTTTCTTGAGGGCAGAGGTTGTGTTCAACATGGTAGCTGCCAGACAGGAAAGCCTGAGAGCCTTGAGAAGTGGGCACGTTACTGGCATTGTTTATTATTTTTTAAATTTTTATTGCCAAGTGTGATGGCACACGCCTTTAATCCCAGCACTCAGGAGGCAGAGGTAGGGGGATCGCTGTGAATTCAAGGCCACCCTGAGACTACATAGTGAATTCCAGGTCAACCTGGGCTAGAGTGAGTCCCTATCTCAAAAAATATATATTTTAAATTTAATTATGTATTGTGTATGGGTGTGCACTTCCGTGGATGAATGCGTACGCATGTACCATGCACATACCACTTGGCATCCAGCTTTATAAAGCTTTATGTGAGTACTGGAGACCAGAACTCGGGCCTGATGAGAAACAGGGCAGGATTTCATTCTGTTTTTAACTGAAATATCTCCATGTAAGGCCTGGAGGCTAAGTGTGAGGTTTGAATATAAGCCTAGGGTGGAGAACACAGGTCATGTCAATTTCCTGTCCCACAAAAGGGCAATAAAAGCTCTTCCTGGTTGGGGAGGAGGCGCTTGGGGGAGAGCTGGTGACCTGGGGACTCCTGGATCTGGGAGGCTCCCGCACTCTGGACTCTTGGAAGGCTGTCCGTCAAGGATGTCCCACACCCACGTGGGCATATCATCAGAGCATCACTGGGTGAGCAGAGCAGTCTGTGGTGGGGCTGGCGTGGGAATTCCAGGAGACCCCCACCACCCTGGGTCTCGTCTCCTTTTTTATGGGTGTGCCCTTGCTAGGAGGACCTGGAGGCCCCAGAGAACTGACACAGTTGGGGACCAGGGCAAGCATGGGAGGTAGCCACCAACGGGGAGCAGGGCCACACAGCTGCGTGGTGCCACCTGCCACGTGTCCTCAGAACACAGGCTAAGGGACAAAAGCAAAGGAAGTTTTAGAAATGTCTCAAGATGGATTTGGGATTATCTAAACTTGAATTCTGAATTGGTTGTTTTTTTGTTTTTCAAAAGAAATGAGATTTTAAATTAGAAGTGTCTGGCTTTCCTTAAAGGTTCCAACCTTTGTAGAAGAGAGCAGCTTCCTGTTTGCATGGGCACGGGAAGCGAGGCATTGCTCTGCTTCTGAATCATTTTGACTCTAAACGTGGAACCCGCTACCTGTGTGGGGTTACAGACAGCTGTGCCTCCCCGGATGTAACCACGCAGCCCGTAGACCCAGCTGCTGAGAGGTTGAGGCTGGCCTGTGCGACATCGCGAGATCCTCAAACAAACCACACACACACACACACACACACACACACACACACACACACACACACA
>PVHP010033260.1:0-19768 GCA_004024765.1 Zapus hudsonius | reverse complement strand
CAAACAAACAAACAAAGAATTCAAGCCAAGCACGGTGATGCATGCCTGTCACCCCAGCACTTAGGAGGCTGAGGTAGGAGGATTACAAGTTCCAGGTCAACCTGGGCTGCATGGTGAACCTTCCTCTCAAAAGAAGGGAGGGGGCTGGAGAGATAGCTCAGTGGATAAAGCGCTCACCTCCAAAGAGTGTTACTTGAGTTTAAATTCCAGAACCCATGTCAAAACGCCCAACACTATAGCAGGCGCCTGTAATCCCAGTGTGCCTTTAGTGACAAGGGAGGAGAAGATAGGAGAATCTTCCAGAAGCTTATGGGCCAGCTAGCCTGTGGAACACAGCAGACAGCAATAAGAGATGCTGCCTCAAACAAGGTAAAAGACCAGGGCCGGCATTTGAGGCTGTTCTCTAACCTTCACACATGAGCCCTGCATCTCTCTCTCTCTCTCTCTCTCTCTCTCTCTCTCTCTCTCTCTCTCTCTCACACACACACACACACACACACACACACACACACACACACACAGTCTCTGTTGAGACAAGAATTACTGTGCTCACTTCAAATCTCAAGGTCTACCCAAGGCCACACTCTGGAGATAAACCTCTGGGATTTGTACCTAACGTCAAATCTTCACCTTTGTCGGCTCTGACCTTGAAGGTCTGAGAGTGACTTTCATGCACCCTTTAGCATGAATAGCTTCCAATTCTACCCAATGACTAGTTGACCTGAAACTCGTGCTAAGGTGGAGGAGGGGCAGGAGCCCGAGAAGCCCCGAGATCACTGAAGAAAGGCCAGCAGGCAGACCCAGCCAGTGATGTGTCTTGTTAAGTGTGCATGGACCCAGCTTCATCCTTAGAGGCAGATGGATACCTTCAGGTGTCTGGTGTTGGCCTTGAGAAACCTGGATTTAATTCCCAAATCTGCCCTTTCTGGCTCTGCAGTCATGGGCAAGTCTCTTAACCTCCGAGACTCAGAGTAAAATGAGACCAGTTCTCCTTGCCTCTCCTCTCCTGGTATGTCATAGGTCCGATGGCAAAGTGCTTTATGACTTGGGAAGAATTAGGAGTCCATGTGGCTGCTTCAAGGGACTTGCTAAGCCACAAGGGTTGACAGACAAAGGCAAGACCCTTCATCTGGCCACTGGGGACTTATCCCAGCTCCAGGACAAACAGCAGTTTGCCTGGAAAACCTTGACACAAAGCCAGAGCACCCCAAGGGGCACCTTGTTAAAGCCAACCCTGTGAGGCTGGGCGGCCCTTAACGAGGTGTGATTCTGAAAGTGTAACTGAGCAAGACCTGGGTGGATCCTGCTGGCTTTGAACTCCTTCCTCCTGGAAAACACGCCTGCTCCTCGCCACTCAAATTCCTAGACTGGGGAATCAGTCTGCACTGCCCATGGAATTTGCAGAGGATAACATTTTGAAAAACCACACTTGGGAACAATAGTTACCAGAAGTATCTGAAGCTCAGAGAAAAAACACTCCCACCCCAGCCCCCTGGGCCAGCCCTGGGTTTCCCAAACATCTCTCTACTTAATGCTATTCTCTGGGCTCTGCCTAGCACTAAGCTGGCTGGCTGGTGGGTGATGAGTTAGTTTCCCCTGGTCTTCTGGCCTTGCATATGAACCCAGCAGCTGGGTTGGAGCAGAATCCCGGGACCCTTCCACAGCGTGATACTTGCTCTACTGGGGTCTCATCTTGCTACTGTTCCCCAAAAGGAGTGGGGTACAGTAGACATCAGGACCTTTAAGTTTTTCACTGCAGATACATTTAGTTTTCAAAAGTCAAATAATACCATGAAGTGTATAACAAATACAGAAGTCTCTAAATTCACTCCACCCCGACATGTATCTATGCCTGGAGTGTGTTTATATGTGTATTACTTTTTTCTGTTTTTATAATCTACGTGTGTGTGTGTGTGCACATGTGCGTGTGCATGGGTGCTACAGTACACATGTGGAGATCAGAGAATAAACTCAGGGTGTTTCTTCTCTCCTTCCATCTTAAAATATATATATATATATATATATATATATATATATATATATATTTGCAAGTAGAGAGAGATAGAAAGAAGAGAGACAGATCAAATGGGCACCCCAGGGCCTCCAGTTGCTGCAAACAAACTCCAAATGCATGCACCACTTTGTGCATCTGGTTTGATGTGGGTCCTGGGGAACTGAACCTGGATTGTTAGGCTCTTCAGGCAAGTGCCTTAACCACTGAGCCATCTCTCCAACCCTGCCTTCCATCTTTTTGAGACTGGATCTTTTTTGTCACTGCTTATAGGCTTCTGGAATCCTTGGCTGTAGCTGTAGATATGTTAAGATTCTGGATGCATACACTACTTCACATCCTGCTTTGAACTGAGGAAGCTAGAATTAAGGTCAGCAGGCTTGCAAACAAACAAACAAACAAACAAAAAAACCACCTTTGACCTCTGAGCCATCTCCCCAGCCCTACCTGCATATTTATATATAACAAGCTTATAATTCTGATTCTTTGTATTTTTTCGTTTTTTCAAGGTATGGTCAGCCCAGGCTGACCTGGAATTCACTATGTAGTCTCAGGGTGGCCTTGAAATCATGGTGATCCTCCTACCTCTGCCTCCCAAGTGCTGGGATTAAAAGCATGCACCACCACCCCCTGGCATGTCTTATTTCTTTTAAATGTCTTTTGTTGTCATGGATTAATAGAATTACATTGTCTCTTGTTTACTACATAGCTAGGATTAATTTCACTCCTAACCTTTCTCTGCAGAGTTAAATACACAGTGTAAACCCAGGTCTCTCAGTTCTCTGCCCTCTATTTGAGCACTGTGCTCTTCTGCTCCAAGCTGAACTGGTCACTGCTACGCCTGTGCGTCAGACCACTCACCCCGGGCAGCAACAGCAAGGACCCAGATAAACAGGTTTCTGAGAGCCTGCCTATGAGGCACTATCCAGGTGACCTCACACCTGCCCCACATGGGGAGGGCAGTTGACAAGGAGTCCCAGGTTCAACATTATTTGCAGGGCCATCTGGTGAGTATGTGCCCACGTGATCACTGGACACCCCCTGTATAGTTAATTTTCTCAAGGCTGTAATAAAATACATGACAAGAGCAACTTAAGACAGGAAGGATTCATTTTGGCTCACAGTTTGAGGGCACAGTCCATCATGGTGGGGAATTCGTGGCAGCAGGAGCGAGAGGAGCTGGTCACATTGCATCTGCAGTCAGGAAGCAGAGAGAGATGCATGCTGGTGCTCAGCTCACTTCTCCTTTGGGTTCAGTCCAGGACCCCAGCCCATGGGGTGTGCTGCCCACAGTAGGGTGGGTCTTCCCACCTAAACTAACCCAATCCAGGAACTCCCTGTCTCAGACAGACCCAAACTGGCTGATTCTACATCCAATCAATTTGGTAGTAAGGATTAACCACCACACACTGGCTCATCTTCTCCTGCCCTTGACATTATTGGCTTACCCAGTTCTGAGGCCACCAGGCTTCTACTGAGTTACAGGGCTCCAGTTTGTGACTGGCAGGTTGTGGGATGTCTTGGCCTCTGGAACTGTGTGAGGCCACCACACAGTGCTGCTGGCTGTGCTTCTCTATAGTCTCCCGCTCACTTCCTTGAAAAGCAGAGTCTGCACTGGTGGGCAGGTGTTCAATTCCCCAGTGCCCAGGTAGAGCTGGATGCACAAAGTGGTGCATGCATCTGGAGTTCACTTGCAGTGGCTAGAGGCCCTGGCATGCCCATTCTCTCTTTCTATCTCTCTATCTCTCTCTGATTGCATGTCTATCTATCTATATATCTATATCTACCTACCTACCTATCTATCTATCTATACCATCATAGCCAGAAAGACCCAGTGTGACATCATTCCGTAGACTAGGGGCCCCAGAAGAAATAAAAGGGAGAGAGTCTACAGACAGGATTCCCCCTCTCTTTCTCCCTCTCCTTCTCCCTCCTAGCTGCTCGGTTCCACCACACTCTCCCTGCCTAATAGACCAAAACCACTGAAAACCAGGCGCTACAATAAATCCTTCCTCCCCCTTAAGCTGCATATATCAGACATTTAGTCACAGCCACAAAAATATCTGACTAATACAGCTTCCCAGTGGAGTTGACATGTGAGCTAGGACTCGGACTCTTAACACATTTCAAGATGAGATGAGATGCCCTAAAATCACTTAGGCAAGCCGAGAGGCAGGGAGCAGAGACCAGGAAGCACCCTGGAAGAAGCGGCCATGAGGGGCCAGGCGGGAAGGATGCTGGGGAATGAGGCTGCCTACAGATGGAGGGTGGGGGCCAAGAGTGTGTGCACGTGGCAAAACGTGGTTTACTCCACAGCACTGGCCTCACGTGCTGTGACAAGCACGTGTACCTTATCCTTTGCTGAGAGGGAGTCACTGAGCACCAAGGTTCAAGCCAGGACCCACCCTCTGCTGGGGATGCAATGGACAAGCCGAGGTGGACGGAGAATTCAGGGAGGGGGAATGGTCACAGTGAGGAGCCCTGTGAAATGGAATAGGGTGTCGTGTTCTAAAAGGCTCCTGGGTGTCACTGTATCCCCAGGATCTGGACAGGCACATGTTCCCATGGTGACTAGTTTTGATCACTATTTGATAAATGAATGAAGCCCTTCTAGGGACTTAGTACAGTCCCTGCTCCAAGGAATGGACCCTGAAGAGCATACCTATAATTCACAAATGCACACACTTCCAGCCCATTTCCTAAGACCTGGGGGCCCCACACGCACTCTCTGTGGCCATCCTGCTTCCCCTTCTCAGGCACCAGCTCTGCTGTGAACTGATGTCTGAGAATCAGTGGCTTCTTTCATCCCTGCAGCCGTGCCTGAAGAGAAGCTGCTCAGAGCCTAGTGTTGCTATAAGCCTGGGAGAGAAGTGAGTGGGAAGATAAGAACCAAGGTGTTCGCATCTTCCAGAGCCTTCACAGTGCAGAAGTGAGCACAGACTCCTACCTCGCGTGTCTGCCTGGGACTCAGTCCCTAGCTTCACCATCTCAGTGGCTGCTAAGTGCCACCTGAGCTCAGCAAAGGGACTATTCTTGTATGGACCACTGAGCAGCCCTGTCTCCTTCCTCCATGGTCCACCAACAGTGGGAACAATGTCAAGGTCAGGGTTCCTGCTCCCGACCATCTATCAAGGTCTCCCATGACCCTGAGCTTTTTGCCCTGCTCCCAGGCTGAGTACATGGGCCTGGCAAAGGTGTTTCCCAGCATTCCTTGCCACTGTTTTATCTTCCAACTAACGCAACCTATGGTCCAGCCTGCAGGAAAAAGACCAGAAGAGGAGCTCCAAGAACAATCCAAAGGACATGGGGAAAGAGGTCAGGCGATGGCAAGGCTGCGGGAGTGCTGGCTGTGAGAAGTGGAGGCTTACTGCTCCAGACAGATTGACCGCAATCCCAGCTCCCGCAGCTCCCAGCTTTGCGTGACCTCAGATAGCTTGCAAACCCCTTTGCATCAGCTTTCTCATCTGATCACTGAGACTTCTAGTCCCTACGCCCAATGTCTGTGAGTGCTAAAGTAGACCAGTGTACGGCTAGAAACTAGGCCTTTACTGGTCTGCAGGGAATGAAAACACACCAGACAGTAAGGGTTCAGGTCTCTGACAATATTTTGAAATGCCTGAAGGGTATAGAACAAAAATATTGATCTTCATTGTATTGAAAATAATTTTTTTTTGAGACAGGGACTCACTCTAGACTGACCTGGAATTCACTATGTAGTCTCAAGCTGGCCTTGAACTCATGGCGATCCACCTACTTCTGCTTCCCCAGTGCTGGGTGCTGGGATTAAAGATGGGCGCCACCAAGCCAGCTTGGAAATAAATTTTAAAACCAAATTAAAAAATAAATTAATTAATCAAACCTTTCCTTTGCACCATTCATTTGGGAAGTACTGGTGGGAAGAATACAGCTGAATTGGATCCAAACCTGGGAACGCTAAGCATTCTGGGTTTGGTCTGCGTACCCTGACCCCAAGATGCCCCCAGATGGTCTGTGACCACCACATCCTTCCGTCCATTAGGTCCCCTCCATGCCTGGCCCTCTGCTCGCTCTTGTGCCCAGCTTAGCCCTCACCCAGCCCCAGGCAAGGGTGGTCCCTCTCTCTGCAGGTGTCTCCCTCTCTGCACCCTCCCATTCCCTTTGCCCCTGCAGAGCCTAATTCTTACCACTAGGAGGAGACAGCTCCACACTCCCGTCCCCTCAGCTCTGTCCACCATGCTGCCTGGAAGAGAAGTCAGTTTGGGTTTTCATTCCATGAGTGTTTTACTTGAGAAGCTTTGGCTCTACAGAAAAGCTTTAAAAGCAATGTAGAGGGTCCCATGAAGCCATCACCCAGCTCCCCCGCAGCTCCCATGCTTCCAAATGAGCCAGCACTGGCCGTCCCTGGAGACTCAACACTCCAAGGAGGTCACTAGATCATTCCAAGCCTTCCTGCTTTGTTTCTTGGGTCCCTGCATCACACCCAGGGTGCCTCAGGCATTCCTTTATCATGTCCTGAGCCCTCTGGGATGATTTATATTGATTGTCAAATGGACAGAACCTGTGAAGGATCCTCATGATTAGGTTAATTGAGGTGGGAAGACCCACCCTAACTGTGGGCAACACCCACCCCATGGGCTGGGGTCCTGGACTGGATACAGAGGAGAGAACTGCCTGGCTGAGCAGCAGGGTTCATCACTCTGCTTCCTCCCTGTCATCTGAATGTGACCAGCTGCCTCAAGCTACTGCCGCCCGTCACATTGAACTGTAACCTGCAACTCATCTTTATATAAAGTAGAACCCAAAATACACATCCTCTCAGGCCAAAGGAAACTTAATGTAGAGTGAGCCATACAGTCCATGCTCAGTACAGTGGTGATGTCACCATCACCATGGCAATGTCTGAACACCTGTCCCTCTGGGCAGGGACTGGTACTCAGGAGGCCAGTGGGAAGTGACTTTTACATACTCTGTCAAGCTTTGCAACTTCTTAACGAGGACCTGGGGGGGGGACTGCAGTGCTGAGCCACAGGAATCAGTCACAAAGCAGGTCACTTTAGGAGCAGGGGAGAGGAGTTCCAGGAAAACCTTTCTCATGGAGTCACACCCAGCTACCTCTGACGACAAGCCCCAGCCACAGTGTCTTAGAGTACAACCGCCTTGTCCCGGCTCATCCTAACACAGTGACAACTGTCTCTAGGGTGAAGTCACCCAGAAAACACAGAAGTCTGCCCAGGGACTGACACATGGCAGACAGTTTCCAACCACACGGGCATACCATTGTCACATTAGCCGTTGGATGCTGGGGACAGGGGTCCTTAGATGTGGCCTCGGTGGACTGATGGGGGGACTGCAGTCCAGTGTCTAGAAGGGCACTGGCTACCCTTGAGCGAAGAGTTTTCAGCTGCTTACTCATTCACTCATCAACCCATTCTTTTCATAAACACTGGGGACATCTCAACATCATCAAAATCAGGGACAGGTCCCAGGATTTTGGAGACAAAATGCTGACTGATTTCATACATTCATCAAAAATGCAACCCAAGCAGAGTGCAATGACGCTGGAATTCCCTCCAGACAGCTGTCCCAGCCCTGAGGCAGGGGATGTGTCTGCTGAGGAAGCCTCACCCGCCATGGAGCCTCAATCCCCAGCCACACTGTTCCTTCAGCTCAAATTTTGTCTCCTCCTCAATCACCAGCCACTCCCAGGGAGTCCTCTGCCCTCTGCCGTGCACTGTTCACTGTCTAGAACAATGCCCAGCTCCTGGAAGGGCTTGCTAAAATCTGAACCCAGCTTCTGTGTGTGTGTGCATGAGTGTTCATGTACACATGTGTGTGCACACATATGGAAGCAAAAGGAAATCTCAGGTGTCATGCTGAGAGAAGCCATACACCTTTGTTGTGTTTTGATTTTTTGAGGTAGGGTCTTGCCCTAGCCCAGACTGACCTGGAATCTACTATGTAGTCTCAGGGTGGCCTTGAACTAACGGCGATCCTCCTACCTCTGCCCTCCCGGGTGCTGGAAGCAAAGGTGTGTACCAACATGCCGGACTCCATCCACCTTTTTGGAGAGAGAGGGCCTCATAGGCCTGGAACTCACCTAGTAGGCTACACCATCTCTGCCTCCCCAGTGTGGTCATGCCTGCTTTGGATGTTATATTTGTGTGTGTGTGTTGGATGTGTACACATGTCCATGTGTGTGCATGTGTGCTTGTGTGTCTGTGTGTTGGATGTGTACACATGCTCATGTGTGAGCATCTGTGTGCATGTGTGTGTTGGATGTGTACACATGTTCATGTGTGAGCACCTGTGTGCATGTGTGTGTATTGTATGTGTATACATGTTCATGTGTGAGTGCCTGTGTGCATGTGTGCATGTGTGTCTGTGTGTTGGATGTGTACACATGTTCATGTGTGAACACCTGTGTGCGTGTGTGTGTGCTGGATGTGCACACGTGTTCATGTGTGAACACCTGTGTGCATATATGTGTGTGTTGGATGTATACACATATTCATGTGTGAGTACCTGTGTGCATGTGTGCACGTGTGTCTGTGTGTTGGATGTGTACACATGTCCATGTGTGAGCACCTGTGTGCATGTGTGTGTTGGATATGTATACATGTTCATGTGTGAGTACCTGTGTGCATGTGTGCATGTGTGTCTGTGTGTTGTATATGTACACATGTTCATGTGTGAGCATCTGTGTGCATATGTGTGTGTTGGATATGCACACATGTTCATGTGTGAACACCTGTGTGCATATGTGTATGCTGGATGTGTACACATGTTCATGTATGAACACCTATGTGCATATATGTGTGTGTTGGATGTATATACATGTTCATGTGTTAGTACCTGTGTGCATGTGTGCATGTGTGTCTGTGTTGGATGTGTACACATGTTCATGTGTGAGCACCTGTGTGCATGTGTGTGTGTTGTATGTGTATACATGTTCATGTGTGAGTGCCTGTGTGCATGTGTGCATGTGTGTCTGTGTGTTGGATGTGTACACATGTTCATGTGTGAACACCTGTGTGCGTGTGTGTGGAAGCCAGGTGGCAATGTCTGCTGTCTTCACCAGTCACTCTCCACCTTAGTTTTTGAGATCGGGTGCCTCAGCAATTCATCTAGGCTTGCCTACCAACCCCACCCAGGGGCTCTCCATCCCTCCACAGCTGGGATTATAGGTGTGCACCCCCATGTGTCCTGGGGGTTTGAACTCAGGTCTGTGCTGTGTAAAAAGTACTGCTGAGCCAGCTCCCCAGCCCCTCAGCCCAATTTCAGACTAGACCATAACAACTTAGGACAAGTCACTTCCTTGCTGGAGCTTCGGTTTCCTCCTTCAAGATCGCACAAAATAGAATTTCTGGAAACATCTGGTTCTAGTGTGCAACCACACGAAGGAAAATCTAATAAAGCAATGTGATCGTCTGTTTATTCTTTCATAGAGGGCTGGCTGGGTGTTAGGGAAGGGGAACAGAGACAAGTCAATGACCCCAGCCAGTGGCTCTCTGGAAATTCAGTCTTGGTATTTAAAAAGGGACCCTATGACAGTGGGCCTTAAAGAATTAGCATATTGCCAGGAATCCCTTGCTGAGGGCATGTGGGGAGGGGGGAGGGGTTGAAACCCTGGTGTGTGTGGTTATGCAGGCATGTGTATGTGCATATATGTGTATGTACCCTTGCAGTGGGCAAGGTGGTGGGGACTCATGAGGGGGCAGTCAAAGCAAAACATTTGGTGTCCCATTCTGTCACTCTTCCACATGTTCTTATTTAAAAGGAAGGAAGGAAGGAAGGAAGAAAGGAAGGAAGGAAGGAAGAAAGGAAGGAAGGAAGGAAGAAAGGAAGGAAGGAAGGAAGGAAGGAAGGAAGGAAGGAAGGAAGGAAGGAAGGAAGGAAGGAAGCCGGGCATGGTGGCGCACGCCTTTAATCCCAGCACTCGGGAGGCAGAGGTAGGAGGATCATCATGAGTTTAAGACCACCCTGAGACTACATAGAGAATTCCAGGTCAGCCTGGGCTAGAGTGAGACCCTACCTTGAAAAAAAAAAAATTGGAAACTTTGACATATGAACATACTGGTTGTGTTTCCATCACATTATTCTTTTTTTTAAAAAAAAATATGTCTTTATTGTTCATATTTACATACACTGAATGAGCAAATAATGTGTTGGTGTACCCAGTTCCCTGATTTCCCTCTTCCCTGTCCCCAATCAGCTGGGTATCCTCTTCCGTGGGCAAACTGGATCAGTCCATGGGGTAGGAGGTTATTTTCTTTTCTTGGTTTTTTGGTTTTTGGGGCACATTATCCTTTTTGCCCTCTTTCCCTTGCCCCCTTCTACTAAGGATCCTCCTGGTTCAATATAGCCCTTTTTCTGTGTTTTTGTCTCATTCCTTTGTCCTCCTCTGTCCTCTGATGCCAAAATGTTGATGAGCTCAGAACAGCAATCTTGGGGAGTGATCACTGTGAGCTCATGAAGGCATCAGTGGGTTCATGTTGGGAGGATGGGGCCCCACAGACGCCTCCCCACCTGCAACTCCTCCAGTCTTTCCGTCCCTCTTCCATAACCCCCTAAAATCTCCTCTAGTGTTGAGCTCTCAGCAGGCTTCTGTTCTCTGCTTTGGTGAGTTTTGAGTCTCCTCAGTATCTAGCAGTGAGAGCAGCACTCAGGTTCAATCTTCCATTTTTATTTCTTATTTTCACTTGAGCCCCAGGGATTCCCTGGTTTCTGTTCCCTTTTGCAGGACTGAGGTTATGTGGGGTCTGAAGATTTGACCTCAGGTGATTTCAGCTCCCTCAGGTCCTCATGCTTGTCCAGGAAGTGTACTTAACCACTGAGCCATCTCTCCAGCCTGCTTCCATCATTTCTATAAAACCATAACACTGCTCCAGGAAAGGCAAAGAGAATCTGACAACTTTCTCTCACTTAGTTCTACCAAACTGCAAGCAAATCCATTTTAACTTAGCAAATTGTTGCTTAATTTCTTTTAAATACAAGGAAACTGGGCTGGAGAGATGGCTCAGCGGTTAAGTCACTTGCCTCCAGTGCCTAAGGCCCCAGGTTCAATTCCCCAGTACCCACATATGCTCTCTCTCTCTGTCTCTCTCTCTCTCTGTCTCTCTCTGTCTCTCTTTTCTGCTTGAAAATAAATAAATAAAATATTTTTTTAAAAAAAATACAAGGAAACTAAGGTGGTGGATGTTAGGTCAAAATTCAGACTACACCCCGTCGTCCCCTCCCCCAGCGGGCCTCAGGAGACGTTTCACAGAGACCTCTCCTTCAGAACAGGAGATAACACCCCCCACCTGCTGTGTCTCTGTCTGGCGGGAGGTCAGTGCCTACTGACCACCTGGTTCCCTCCCCGCAAGCTAAACATCCACCTTAAAAGCCAGATCTTGATCTGGGTTTTGGGCTTCTCCCATTTTGGGAGCTAGCCTGGAGCTCAGGGTTCCCTTTCTTCCTATTAAAAACCTTTCCTTTCAGAGCGGGCTCCCTGGTGGTCATTTTCATTCTAACAGTGAAGTAATGCACCTACATGCCCAGTAACAACTTTGGCCACTGAGAATATGGGATTGTTTGTTATTACAGCATCACCTGACCCATTCTGACTAATACAGGCCCCTTGTAGAGTATGATGAAAGCTCAGACCACAAGAACACTGCACGTTCATGCAAAACTCAGGACCTCTCAACTTTAATGTCCTAAGAATTTGGGTGTCTAAGACCCTTGCTTGATAATATAACAGGGGATCTGGGGATTAGAATTTAAAGAGTACCCAGCTAATTCCAATGCACCTCAGAATTAAGGAGTACCAAATTCTTGTCTATAAAATTAAAGAATTAAATTTATAGACCACCAGAGGATAAGGTATAGTGGGAGACTTTATTCAAAAGAAAATGGGAAGTTCCAGAGATCTCCAGCCACCAGTGTGGAGAGAGCACGTGGGAGAGGTTTTAGCAAAATCTATGCTGCTCAGCCAAACAAGCAGAAGAAGGAAAGAAAACAGAGGGCTCCCATCATGAGGAAAAAGGTCCATGTGGGAAAGAACTCCAGATCCTTACCAGAGCCATTAGGCTGTGGTGAGGAGACCTTACTCTGGCCCTGGAGATGCAGAAGTCCTTCTACTAGGAAGCCATATGGGAGAGAGAGGGCTGGACTTTGTTTTGGTGACTTTTATGACCTGGGCCAGGTAAGTCAGAGAGACAGCTGGTTGGTCCATACCTGACCAATCAGTTTCAGAATCTAGGTTTGAATTCTAGCTAGAGACACCTCCTACTCAGAGGCAGGGAGCCAGGCATGGAATCTGTGGAACCTGCCTGAAAGGATGATTTAACTGTCACAATACCTAATGGCTTCCTCTTGTTGGCCCCGATTCCCTGGGGGCCTGGGTGGGGCAGTGCTATATTAGGGGTCACAGAGGTTCATGAGGCTGTGTGATGTGGCAGAGGAGACTAAGCAAGGCCTAGCTTTGTGCTGGTGAGTCATAGCCGGGGAAAGAACTTGAGCTTGAACTTGTTTTTATTTTATTTTTCAATTTAAAAAAATGTTTTCTTGAGTGTGGGTCTGTTTTGCAGATATTTTTTTGTAAGTCTACACTTGCTTTTTGGATGCCTCTGGCTGCCAGCTCCTTCGCAGCCCCTCCTAGTTGACAACATCTTGCCATCAGAGGCTGCTGAGGAGAGGAGTTCTGTTGCTATTGTGAGCAAACACTGCATAAACAATGGGCTCACATGTGTGTCCCGAACAGATGACCCATGGCCCAGAGGGGCTCGGGCTATGAGGTGGACAGAGTATCATGTTGAGGTCAACTGCAGCCTCTCTCCAAGAGAGAGAGAACAGAGGTGGGAACAGGGCCACATGTCCCAGGACACTGCCAAAGGATGTCATGGTCACTGGACGTTGCTGAGAAGGCAGAGGCCTCAGCACCCTGAGGAGGCTACACTCACAATCAAGGTCACACTCAGCCCATCTCTGGGTCACACATTTTCTTGTAGCAGAAAGTCCCGTCTGCTCCAGGGCCAACTGGTGAGGTCAGCCAGCAGCCGTCCAGAGATGTCTCTGGCCACTCAAGCGTGTACACTTCAGAGAGGACTGTAGGGTGTACAGGAAGAACTCCTGCCTGGAGATGAGATGCTTGGTTCTCACCTCAAACTCACTGCCAGCCTAGATGACCTTGGCTGGGTCACCTTCTCTGGGCTCCTTGATGTCTAGGCATTGAAGGTGACTTTTACCCAACTTTGAGGGACCCACGCAGGTACTTCTACCAGGCTCTGGGTGAGGGCTGGCTTCTCCAGAGTTGGCAGGTGGCTGATGGGTGGGGCCTCTTCCCATTAGGTGCTCATAGCTTAGTACCTGGGCAGGGGCCACTCTGCATTAGAGGCCACAGAAAGCCCAGGCTCTCACTGTCACTGCCTGTGATTCCAGCAGCAAGGAAAATTCTGAGGCCCCATCCCTATAACTCCATATTATTTTTTGAATATGTCTGCATGTTTGTATGTATGAAGATACATGAACGTGTGGGGAGGGGTGTGCGTGTGGACACCAGAGAGCTGTGTTAGGGGTCCTTTCTTGGTCACTCTCCACCTGTATTTTTTTTTTTTGAATCAAGGTCTCTCACTGAACCCAGAACTCATCAACTTGGCTAGACCAGCCCCAGGGATTTGCCTCTCTCCACTTCAACACTGGGATTACAGGTGTGCACCATTCCTCCCAGTGCTGGGGATCCGAACTCAGGTCCTCAGGCTTGTGCAGCAAGCTCTTTGCCCACCGAGCCATCTCCCCAGCCCAGCCTTCACATTCTTAGCTTGCTGTTTACTGAAAAACTGTGAGTGTCCTGGCAGAGGAAGCTCCTGAAAGCTTTCTAGGTTCTGCTCACCTTAGTAAGAACTGACTGATGGTCCTTCCTGAGAGCCAGGGGTCAGATTAGGATAAAAGGGAGGGTTTGGGTGCCTGGTGGAAGGCAACAAAGGTGTGTGGGCATATGGGCGTAGCAAAGGCTTCTGTGCCATCTGGTGTGTCCAGGTACCGTTCTAAGCACTAGATGGGTGGAGAGATCCATAGATCGATGACAGACAGGTAATAGATTTGATTCTGACAGTAATCCCAGGGGCAAGAACACTGAGATCATGGTGCAGGAGTGCTGCCCTGTGTTCCATCCATACCTGCCCCCTCTTCCTGGAACGTCCACTTGGGTTCCACCCATAGGATAGAGGCGGGAGGAGTGGAGGGGTTCCAAGGCCTTGCCCGGCTCCCTCACTGCCAACCCTGGTCTCCCAGAGCTGCCATCTGTCCTGTCTCAACACTCCAGCCAGGTCCTTGCAGCCTCCTCTGTGGGGGCTCCCTGCCTCATCTTTGTGGGTTTCTTCTGAAAACTCAAACACCTGTCTCCCCCAGGACTAACTTCACAACACTAGTAAGAATCAGGCCAGATGCAAACCCTGCTGGCCAGCTCTGGGCTGCAGGGACCTGGTGGCCACTGTCACTTTGCCAGCAAGCCCCAGGACCTGTCATGCTGCCGGGTCTCAGGATCCTGTAGGGATGCAGTGTATCCCGGGGATGGGCAGCTGAAGCTGACCCGGGCTGTGCCCAGCTAAGTGGGCAGCCTCACTGGGTGATGTAGGCCTAAGTGGAGGGCTCAGGGGATTCCTGCCCTCATGCTGTTGTCCCTGCTGACTGAGAAGTCAGTGAGTGAAACAACATTCCTATGCAGATTAAAGTCCTCCTAGGATGGGTCCTTAAATCTTTGGAAGGCTCAAAGCTCCCCGCTTTATGGAGAGAAGGCAGATGTGGAAGGAGCAGGAGGTGTCAAGCCAGATGTGAGGAAAAGCTGCTACCAAGCTGCCCTGAATTCATAGAGCGAGAGCCTTGGAGGAGTCACCTGGTTCATCCTCTTGGCATCTTGGGTCCTTCTCCTGAACCAACTTGAGCAGGTGATCACGCACCCTAGGATCCAAGCTTGCAGCCCCCTCCTCAGGAAGCTTCTTGTTCCATCATGTCCATAGATGACAGAAGACAATCTTCCCCCAAGTCCGAACCTCCTCCTCATCGTCTAAGGAGAATGCTCACCAGATCTCAGTGTTCTTCCCAAGCTGTGGACAGAAAAACTGTCCCTGAAACATGACAAATGGTCTGGCACCCATTGTGACCTCTGATGCTTTCTCTGGATAGAAGCTGGAAGGACCCCAAGGTCACTCTGCAAAGGGGCAAACGCAGGCTTCAGGAAGGGGCACAGCCATGGCTGTCCTCCTGGCTACATGCACCAGCCAATGGAGGCCCAGGGCTCTAGGCAGCGAGGGCCACTGTTTGCCATGGGAAAGAGCCAAGTGTGAAGGGGGCAGGTGGGGGGGGGGGAGTTCAGCACACGTTCCAGCAGCGGTACCCAAGGTTCCTTGGCCGAAAGCTTCATGTGGAGCCTACAAGCTGGTATTGGGGAAAAGTCAGTGTGATTCCTACACTAACTGTTTTTATTTTTTCTCGTTCCTAAAAATCTCAACTATTGGATTTTTTTTTTCATTTCAGGGCCAGATTGGATTTTGTGGTTTTCTTTCTTCTTTGGGATTCTTTGCCCCATTACCATGGCAACCCTGGGCCACTTCTCCAACTGTCCTGAAGGTGACTGAGTGAGCCTTGGACAATGGTGGAGGGGCTCATGGGACCACTGCAGCAGCCACACCCAAGGGCCTTTGCACCCCTCCTCTCACTCACTCCCAGGGTGCCTGCCTCACGCTGTCATGTTGCTGTCCTCAATGAGCCCCCCATTTTCCCTAGGCCACCAGCACGGAGTCTTCTGGGAGCACAGACCTGTTCCCTCCTTAAAGCTTCCTAATTTTTTTTTTTTTTTTTGGTTTTTCGAGGTAGGGTCTCACTCTAGTCCAGGCTGACCTGGAATTCACTCTGTAGTCTCAGGCTGGCCTCAAACTCATGGCAATCCTCCTACCTCTGCCTCCCAAGTGCTGAGATTAAAGGCATGCACCACCATGCCCGGCTAAACTTCCTAATTTTTAACAGAAGAGTAAAATAGTAAAAAGAAGGGGTTCAGTGGAAGGGTGGGGGGGTCAAGAGTAAAAAAAGGTAACAGGGGATCTGGAGAGATGCTCAGTGGTTAAAGGACCTTGCTTGCTTGCAGAGCCTGCCAGCCTGGGTTTCAATTCCCCAACCACCCACATAAAGCCAGATGGGCATTTGTTTACAGTAGCAAAAACCCTGGCACGCCCATACATACAAACAACACACACATGTGAGTATATAATAACTGAATTAATTAATACGATTAAAAGAAGAAGGTAATGGGATTGTAACCAACCGCATATGAAAATTGACAATAAAAAGTTTAAAAACCATAAATTTAAGACTTGTTCATCTGCAGACAATTAAGCCAACTGGGTTCCTTTCCTTGTGGGGGTCCAGTGTGCAATAGCTGCAAACAGCAGCCTCCTTGGTAGTGTATGTAACCTGTTGCTTGTACAGGTTGCCCTAAGGGACCTTGGAGACAGTTTTCTGGTGGACATCCATATTTCTGATTTTATGCTATTCCCAATCTAGGCTCCAGACAGGCATGCGCGGTGCTTTTGGGAAGCCCCAGGGCACAGTGGCCAGGGTTCATATAAGGCCAGGTTATCATGTCCATCCGCACCAAACTGCAGAATAAAGAGCATGTGATTGAGGCCCTGCGCAGAGCCAAGTCCAAGTTTCCTGGCCGCCAGAAGATCCACATCTCAAAGAAGTGGGGCTTCACCGAGTTCAATGCAGATGAATTTGAAGATATGGTAGCTGAGAAGCAGCTCATCCCTGATGGCTGTGGGGTCAAGTATATCCCCAGTCATGGTCCCCTGGACAAGTGGCACGCTCTGCACTCCTGAAGGCTTCTGCCGCTCAGTATTTCACCAGTCATATTCAATAAATGTCAGTGCAACCTCCCCAAAAAAGACTTGTTCAATAAATTTTGGTCTAGAAATAGGATACAATTTCCAACAATTTCTGAAATGGCCTTAAACATGCTTCTGCCATTTTGTACGATGAATTTCTACGAAGTGGTATTCTCAGCATTGAGGATGATCCAGTTGAAATATCCACTGAGTCTGCAAAGTGTTGAAGATACCAAGTACTCAGCAAGTTTCATCTTTAAAACAAACAAGCATATCCATCTGACTAGTGTGATCTTTTGTTTTTTTGCTAATTGTAAAATATGTATACCAAAGAACTATTTTAAAGTAAAATTTAAAAAAAATATTTTTTAGTGGGGGCATGGTGGTGCATGCCTTTAGTCCCAGCACTCAGGAGGCAGAGGCAGGAGGATCGCCATGAGTTCGAGGCCACCCTGAGACTACATAGTGAATTCCAGGTCAGCTTGGGCTAGAGAGAGACCCTACCTCAAAAAAACAAATATATATATATATATATAGACCTTAAGGTTTATTTATTTACTTATTTGAGAGAGACAGAGACAGAGAGAAAGACAATGGTAGTGCCAGGGCCTCCAGCCACTGCAAACAAAATCCAGATGCATGTGCCACCTTGTGCATCTGGCTTTACGTGGGTACTGGGGAATTGAACTCAGGTCCTTCTGCTCTATAGGCAAGCGCCTTAACCACTGAGCAATCTCTCCAGACCAAAAGTAAATTTCTTAATTTTTTTAAAGAATTTTAAAAAATATTTTCCTTTGTGGGACAAGTCACTGCATACAAGAGGTGTACAATAGATGCTTATTGAGTACTCACAGTGCAGGGCTCAGAGCAATGAAATGAAGACATGGTGTCCCACTCCACGGCGCTTTTTCTGTGGAAGCTGCAGGCACAGGTTCCTTCAGAGCTGATGAGCTGAGCAGCAGGTGGCCTGAGTTTGACTCTCGGGTCTCTACTTAGGTGCTTGACTTAGGGGAAGCTGTGTTCCCTCTCTGAGCTTATAGCCTTATTCATAAAAGTAATGCTCATCTGTTCTTTGGCCAAAGAGCAATGTTATCCACATTGAAAGTGTGTAAACCCTCTGATTAATGCTGTTCTCATTTTCTGTTAGAGAACATTCTTTTTACAGATGGCAGCGAATACCAAGAAGACCCAAGACTCATCAAAATGACACGAAGAGGGCTGGAGAGATGGTTCAGTGGTTAAAGCGCTTGCGTGCAAAGCCTAGGGACCCAGGTTCTATTCTTCAGTACCCACATAAAGCCAGATGCACAGTGGTGGCTGGAGGCCCTGGCATGCTCATTCTCTCTTTTTTTGTCTTCTCTCTATGCCTCTCTGCTTTCAAATAAAATTTTTAAAAAATGACAAGAAGAGAATGCCCAGGGCTCACCTCTACCGCACCTGCCAGGGCTCGGGGAACATTGCAGAGGTAGCTTCAGAAAGAATATGAGCACTATTCTCACTGCTAGAGACCTGTCTCTATAGAGATGGGTTAGACACCAAGAAGAGTCACAACTCATCAAAGTAGAAAATAAGAGGCTGCAAAGAGTGTGACGCTGAAGGAGATTTCTATCACACCCTACAAGGCTCGGGGAACATGAGAAGTGGGAGCAGGGAAGAATGTAGGAGCCGTTGAGTGTCTAGGGGTCACTTCGGGGCTCTGTCCTCCCTATATGACCTAGCTGGTACATTCAGGACTGCACAGTGGTTACCAGGACCCACCGGAGACCAGCATAGTTCTGATCATGTCGATGCCGTGAACATGGAGGATGGAGGAATGCAAAAGGGATTATTCAGTGAAACAGAGGGAGGACTGCCACGGAAGAGGAGGGTGGTCAGGGAAGGGTGTCTGGAAGAAGGGACCAAAAAAAAGGATAAAGGAACAGAAACATCAAATTACTGTGTGTTCATATATTAAAGTTCTTTATATTAAAAAAGAACGTGGTGGCGCACATCTTTAATCCCAGCACTCAGGAGGCAGAGGTAGGAGATCACTGTGAGTTCAAGGCCACCTTGAGGCTACATAGTGAATTCTAGGTCAGCCTGGGCTAGAGTGAGGTCTTACCTTGCAACCCCCCCCAAATAATAATCATAATAATAATCCTACCCCCAAAGTGCTGTTCAAGGGGCTAAGATGGAAAAACCAGGACTAAAGAAAAAGTCCCAGCATGATGGAGCAGAATCTCTGTGTCACCACCATCTCGCCCTCCCATCCCTCCTCTGAGGCCTCGGTTCTCTTTATAATGGGCATCACAGACAACTAACCTGCTCTCTGGGGCCTCCTCACTGCTGTAACATAATGGGATCCCAAAATTCCAGAAAGACAGGGCCAACCGGAGAACTTGAATGTTATTCCTACAGCAAACTGGCCTGTATGAAGTCACCTTGTCTCCCTGGCACGCCTCAGGTTTTCCCTCTTATGTGCCGAGAGGCCTGGGCCCTGCCAGTCCCGCTAAGCCAGACTGGCTGCACCCCACCAGTCAATTGGTTTACCATCCACCGGTGCAGCTCACCACCCCTGCCAAGCCTCTTATGCAACTCTGTCTCTCCAGACAGAGAGCAAATGAGCACAGCTAAAAATATCTCATCTTCCAGTGTGTGTGTGTGTGTGTGTGTGTGTGTGTGTGTGTGTGTGTGTGGTGGGCCAGGGCCAGGGCTGTGGGAAGGTGAGGAGCATTCCGAAGTGCACTTTGCTAGGAATCTGGGAACACAGGCATGGGGGCTCTGGAACAGTCGCTGCCCACCTCTTACTTCCTCCAAAAGATACCAGCCTAGGTGAGGGACCCCTGGATCTCCATCCGGATGCTCAGATTCCATCCCCTGACTTCTTGGAGCTTGGCTGCTAGTGATCTCTACCTGTGCCCTTCAGGACGCTATCTTC
>PVHP010033259.1:0-19768 GCA_004024765.1 Zapus hudsonius | reverse complement strand
TAACTGCAGAACTGACATTTTCAGTCACATTGACTAACCAGCAAGACCCAGTGTTTCTCCATTCTCCACTCCCCACGTGACTGTGACTGAGATTATAGCCATGTTTCTATTTACATGGGTGCTGGGGAATTGGACTAAGGAAAAGGAAAACTTGTCAGCCCTTCCCGCCTGCCCACCAGGTGTTCTTAGCAGTCTTCTCCTTAGTCCCTGTTACAGTTTTTTACTTCTGTTTTCCTCTGAGCTCTAAGGATGTTGGATGGAATTGTCAAAACCTTGTTAAGAGATAGCTGTGATAGATTCTTGTCTTGTGTAGGAATCAACTGCATGTTGGATCAGAACTTCCTCAAGGCTGACATACCTCCACAATTTAAAGATGAAATCACTATCTTCTTTTTACCAAGGAAAACAGTGCGTGAGCTAGTGGGGTATGACAATGATGGGTTTTTTATGGTGAATGAAAGTGATAATGGGGAAGAAAAGGGCTCCATTTCTGGCTGACTGCCCAGTGTAGACAAGGGTACACACATCAGGACTTCAGGAGAAAAGGACAAGACAAAAATGTGCATCAGGAAAGATACATATCAAGGTCCATGTCCTTGAGAGTCAAATACAGGGTCTCTCACTGCTCTCCTGGGTTGCAAAAGGGAACATAGTTGTGCTTGCTCTGACTTAAGTATTCTCTCTTTTCCCTACTTCTCTGTCTTCATTGAGTTCTCACTCTGTAGGCTTGGCTGGCTTGTCTTCTTTTTTTTTATTTGAAAATTACCTTTAAGGGCACTAAGACAGTGTCTCAAATCAGACCAGGCTGGCCTGATCCTGTTTGTTCTGTGTCTCTTATGCTGGTATTACTGTCGTGCATCTCCACACACAACCCTTTCAGTCACTCCACACAACTCTTGAGTTTTTATGGATACTAGTGCATGCAGTCTGACATCACCTTGAATTCTTTATGATATTGGTAGATTAAAAATTTCTAAGGTTACAGAGCTGGGCATGGTGGCGCACGCCTTTAATCCCAGCACTCAGGAGGCAGAGGTAGGCGGATCGTCATGAGTTCAAGGCCAGCCTGAGACTACATAGTGAATTCCAGGTCAGCCTGGGCTAGAGCGAGATCCTACCTCGAAAAACAAAAACAAAACAAAACAAAAAAATTTCTAAGGTTACATGATTTGGGGGCACAAACACAAAATTTCTTAGCAATCAGTCAGTGATAAGGAAGCACAAATGTAGAGCAGAAAGCTGTGTTTTCAGGGTGCTTGTGCCCATGGTTTTGTCTTATGAGATATCTGACTGACTCAGGATGGGACTCAGTTATACAGAAGTGCTGAGTTATCATAAGAACAGGACAAAGTTTTTTACATTCTTTTCAGCTTAGAATATGAGCTGTTTGCAAAACACTGCTTGCAAAACACTGCTCGGCACAGAAAAAGTGAGAGGGGCTTTAATGTGATTGAAATCTCCACCACAGTACCACAACTACTGGGGCCCAGAACAAAGTTTCAGAGGAAGCAGCAGTACAAGTATTGCTCCCAAGGCTAGCTTGACAACCAGCTCCAGGGACAAGACAACAGACCCAGTGGTTAATTAATACACATCCATGTAGAAACTCAGGTTTAGGGTTTTGTTTTGTTTTGTTTTGAGGCAGGGTCTCGCTCTAGACCAGGATGACCTATAATTCACTATGTAGTTTCAGGGTGGCCTTGAACTCAGGGTGATCCTCCCACCTATGCCTCCACTGTCAGCTCTTCAGGTTTAGTTTTTTTATTTCAAATCTTTCTGCCATCATTGGTCACTGATTTCCCAATTATACGGACTGACTCTTTTGTCTCAAGTTGATTTCAAGTGTTTCATCATCTTCTAATATTCAGTATCTGCAAAGCTCTTGTGTACCATACTATTTATTACCTTATCTTAGAAATTTTGCATTCTATTTGATAAACCACTTTTTGTCAATGCTGAAGTGTTATTGGAACATAACATTCTATTCAGACAATCAGGAAGAAATCCCTTTGTTACAGACTGGATTGAACATGAAATCTCAAATTAATGTACTACCCATAGAGACTCATAGGTTGCTCTGAATCTAACCAGATTCCATTCTGTATATTATGGCAGCATCTATCCCATATTTGTATTTATAATTTTATGATATTTAGCTAAAATTAAATTTTAAAATGTGAAGCTCACCACTGAGTTCCCATCAACATTCCATCTTGGATGGTGGAGGAAGGCATGAGATGCCCATCCATCAACGAGGAGTGAATGGCAGTTAGTGGTTGCTGGGAGCAATCATTCCTTCAGACTTCAAGCGTGGTCACTGGGAAGTTGCACATGCTATGTGACACGCTCTTCTAAATAAGGCTCCGTGTAAGCTCATACAATCAACCTTAATTGAACTCATTAGGTCATGCACAAGTATTCAAACACAAAGCCATCATTAGCCAGGTATGAGGGCTCATGTCTAAAATCCCAGTGAAAAATGGAGGAGCAGCAGCTTTGCTCTTGGTGAGCTGTGCTGAACAGAGTCCTTACCTAGAGGGCAGTAAAGCATTCAATGTCTTGTGAAACAAAGTCTTTCACACTGTAGTTTCTTTGAAAGTATCTGGATTTTTATTTGAGGATACGTAAACATTAGAGGAATTTATGCCATATGTTTCCTCCCTCTATGCTATGTTTGTGATATCAATTGCCATAAACCCTCGCTTTCCCATCCCATAGACTTGGGTATTTTATTACACTTGTAACTTGGGTCTCTAGCTGCCTAGCTGGAGGAGGTGTCACTGGGGGCAGATTCTAGGGTACAGCTTAAAGGTGCTGCTGGGAACAGATCTGATTCCCATCCCAAAGGTGTGGCAAGAGCAGTGTGAGCTCTGGTGGGGACCTTGCTTGCTGCTTTTGGTGTTTTCTGGCTGTTTGGTTGTTTCTCTTTGCTTGGATCTGTGAAAAGGAGCCAGCTTCTTCCACCACTGATGGAACTTCTCCTGAATCTGTAAGCTGAAATAAACCCCCTTCTCCCATACACTATGTCTGGTTGGATGATCGTCGCAGCAACATGGAGCTGACTACAACAGAGCCCTTACCATATTCTCCCTTTGATGCTCAAAACCTCCATCAAAGGTGACTCAGAGATTTATAGTTCTATAACATTATTATGTGTGTGGCCATTTGGGCAGTATTTTAGGGGACAACTGACATATAAGATAAGAATAAGGTTACAAATGCCCAAAACGTGGCCCCAAAATTCTTGCACATTTATGGTGTCTCTTGAGTTTTAGAAAATGTTTCTTGGGGTTGGAGAAATGGTTCAGAAGTTAATGCACTTGCCTGCAAAGCCCAACAACCCTGGTTTGATTCCCCAGTACCCACATAAAGTCAGATGCACAAAATGGTGCATGCATCTTGAGTTTGTTTGTAGTGGCTGGAAGCCCTCTTTCTCTTCTTGATCTCTTTCTGCTTGCAATTATTTTTTAAAAAAGAAAATATCATTTGTAGCTAGGTGTGATAAGGCATGTCCTTAATTCTAGCACTCAGGAGGCAGATGTAGGAGGATTGCTTAGAGCTGTAGAATGAGTTCCAGGTCAACCTGGTCTAAAAAAAGTGAAACCCTACCTTGAAAACAAAGGGGGAAAAAGAATGTCTTTTGTTAAGTTTCTTTTGTATATTTAATTATAAAAAGTTGCACAATCCCATTAAAGATACATATACAATACAAGTCCCTAAGTAGGCTCATCTCATCTTTCATTAGAGGAGTCAGGGGACCTGCCCAGAGGAAGCACTTTGTCCTTAGCATCCCCAGAACTCTCATTCACAGGAAAAGGGATTTGCTGGGTTTGCTCAGCCACTTGTGACTTGGTCGCTGCCATTGTTTGGGTTGGTTCTCTCTGTCTATTGGCCCTGATGAGTGAATCTATGGGCTATGCTCTGAAATTGTCTCAGACCCAGAATGTACTGTATGGTTTTTAGGGGTGAAGTGTAAGATGTGGGTGCCAAGACCCACAGAAAGACCAAGGTTAGGTTTTATCTTGTTTCCCAATGAGGAAGGAGCTTTTCTTTGAGAAGAGATTACTAAAGGGTAGGGAAGTCTCAACAAAGTGTTGTATGAGATGGAGTGCACCACACAGACAGAAATGGGCAGGACTTGGAGAGGGGTCAGCCCTGCTATGGCTTTTGTCTGTTTCCATTTGTGATACACACATGCATACCTGCCTCTATGTGAACTATAACATGATTTGGCTCCGTATGCTATGTCTCCTTTCAATTTCTGCAGTGAAATTAAAGAAATCAAGATCTGTGAGATTGAAATGGGAGAGAGTAGAATAATGAAGAGGCTCTATTGTGCAGAGTAGTTCAACAGCACTAAGCAAACGGGGCCAGTTTTGGGTGCCAGGCTCAGGATCATAATGTTGATGTTGTGAGAGGCCTGCTCTGCAGCCTGCTCTTTCATGGGCTTTTCCTTCCATGCTCCCTGGAGCTCTGGAAGGTGCAGGAGGAAAGTCTAGGTGGCCTGGTGTGATGGTTAAGTTTTGTTGTCAACTCGACCTGTTTAGTAATCTTGGGTGTGTCTCTGAGGTTGCTTACAGGAAGGATTAACTAAAGGAAGAGGTCTCTCCTCCAGAGTGAGCCCTTCCTCCAGAGTGGGCGGCCCTCTCAGTAAGGGGCAGGATGTAAGGAAGAGCTGAAGAGGAAGAGATTTCCTTCCTTTTTTGCTGGTGTGTGTGTGTGTGTGTGTGTGTGTGTGTGTGTGTGTGGTGTTGCTGATGGCTTCTCTGTCCCTCTGCTAGGACCTGTGAAAGGGGGACCAGCCTTCTTCGCCATTAATTGAACTTCCGCTGGATCTGTAACTTCAATAAATCGCTTCCTCCCATAACTGTGCCTGGTTTGAAGGTTCATCCCAGTGAAGTGTGGCTGACTTGAACATCTGGGCTGCTGGGCCCAGGAAAACTTTCAGTCAGTAAGAATTGGAATGCTCTTCTGTCCTGTAGGCTATAGTCTCATCTGCAAAGTCTTCTTGTTTGAGGAATTTGAGCACATCATGGAAGATCAGTTAGAAGTCAGTGTAAACATGACGCTAGCAAAAACAGACAAAAACCTTAGCTGCTTTGCAAGCCTCATCTGAGTACTCCTCTGAATATTTGGCAATGGCAGTGATGGAGTAATGAAGTAGATGAGGCCACAGTGACACAGTGTAGTAAGTCCATCATGGATCATCACAGCCCTGCCACTTGTCACTCAGCTGTGTAGTATCAGTAAAGAGGAAGTGGATGGCCAGTGAGCACCTCGAGCAGAGGCACTGTGAACAAGGCAGATGTGGAGGACACCACATAGCAAATGAAGGTAATAAGTGGCAGCAGGAGGTAGTCTTTGAGTGAGCAGAGGGAGATGCTAGCAGGCTGCATGGTGCAAGCCCAAGCAGCACTGCTCCATGTGGGAGCTGCCTGCAGTCTCTGAGTCTGGTTCAGACTCAAGGTCTAGGGACTACATGAAGGTGGGGCAGGGCTCAGGCATGATCTCCCTGCCTTTCACTTCATGCCTAGGAGGCACAGTAAGCTCAGCAATCACCATACTATGTGAATCAGGGCAAACCCTGTTTACACATTAACACTGAGCCTGTATTTTTTAACTTTTATTGATAGCATCCATAATTATAGACAATAAACCATTATGATTCCTTCCCCACTCTTCCCCATATCTCTTCCCCCTCTCAATTAGTCTCTATTTTGTTTCAGTGTCATCATTTTTTCCTCCCATTTTGTGTAGGTATTATCAGGCACTGTGAGTTCATGAATATCAAGTGAAGGGGATTACTAAAATCCATACATACATCAAAAAATACTGAAGGTAGTGAGAGAGCTGTGGTCATTCCAACTCCACCAATGAGCCTCAGGTGAAAGGCTGATATCCAAGCAAGAGATGAACCACCTCAGGCCTATCATGTAGGCCCCAAATGAAACACTTGAGAGTGTGGCGGGGCAAGAGAGAAACCTATAACCACAGCCAATCTGTCACCCCAGGATAAATCAGTGAGACAGACCCCAATGACTTCCAACACAACTTAAACTAGAAGCACAGAGACTCTTAAGTTCACAATAGTAAAACAGACTTAAAACTCACCCACCATGACTCAGGGAACTGAGTGGAAGACGAGGTGGAAAGATTGTAAGAGCCATGGTGGGAGAAATTACCCAGAGACATTACCCCCCCTCAGCTACAACATATAAGGGGGGAGGGGCAAACGGCTGCCTCCTGTGCTATCCATAACCCACTACATTGATTGATCCAGTGTGCCCAACGAGGAGGATACCCAGTGGATTGGAGACAGGGAGGAAGGAAATGGGAATATCAACACAATATTTGCACATACAATTTATCTAATATTGGACAATAAAGATTTTTAAAAATACCAACACTGGCAGGTAGGGATGAGTAATTTGAGTTCAGTTAAGTAAATGTCCCCATTTTGGGGAGTTCCAGACCTCTAATCATTTTTGCCTGGGGAGTCCTGTGTATTAAAACAAGTATTATGATTCCCCTGTTGACAGATGAAGTTGATGGCTTCAGTGTGCCTACAGGTCTCTGAGATCTTTCTCTGGCAAGAGAAATGGGTGTGGTAAAGTAAGGTTTTAACAACACAAAGACCATGTAGATTGATATGGATTTCTGGATCACAGGAGGAGAATTCTGGAACCATGAAAGGGGGCCAGATCAGTAGCAGTAAATAGTAGCTATCCATCCTGTCTAAAAGAGATAAAGGAGTGTTAATAGAAACCTTTTGTCCTGAGTCTGGTTGGCTAAAGTGGCTTCTGTCAAACCTATGATGAAGATTAGGGCAAAAACTACAGCAATGGGCACAGTGGTGATCATTTGGCAAAATTAGCACTATCTTTAAAGTTACAGTGTTTTCAGATATGATAATATTATAATAGAAGACTTATAAACCTTAATCTTAAGAGATTTAGTTTCTCATTGTGCATGATGGCCTGGAGCCAAAGAGTAAGTTCCAGGTCAGCCTGGGCTGGAATGAGACCCTACCACAAAAAAGACTTAGTTTTTCTAGTAGTTAAAAGCTTGACAGAAGAACATAGATAACTTGATTAAATACTTTAAAGCCAATTTTTATAATTATTATCATGAACAAACTAACATCATTGAGCTGAATTATTGACTTTGATATCTTGAGGCATGGGTGACACAAAGTATAATCTGAATGACATGACATCTTGCAACAAGTTAGGATTACCTGTTTTAGCCTGGTATAGGCCCTAGGCAAGTCTAGTGGTTGTCTTTTCTACTTTCAGGAATTTGTAACTGATTAAGAACTTTAAAACTTAGTTTACCCATTTTATCTTTCTGTCTAGCAAAAATCTTCTATTCTAGTAAGGAGTACCAGAGCTTTAGTGACCTGACAGACAGTAAGGTTTTAACAACACATGGGCCATGTAGATTGGTATGGATACCTGGGTTACAGGAGGAGGGTTCTGGAGCCATAAAAGGAGGGCCAGATCAGTAGCAGCAAAAGCAAGAGAGAGAATATAGATTTATATTATCATTGTGCTATTTGTTTCCCTTTTTATTTGTCTTTGCCCAGACTAATTAAGGAGAAGATCTGATTAAAGAGAAGGTCTCAGGAAACATACAAATTAATTTAAATCAGCTTGAATCTGAGACAGGTGAGCATTTGACCTCAAACTCACGAGAGGCTTGTAACATCTCTAAACAGCACTGTCAGTTAATATAATTTATATTATCAAGAGCAAGAAAAGTGACAGAACGGAGAACTAAGCATCATATCATGTAAACCTTGTAGTTGTAACCTTGAACATAAATGCACTTGTTTTCCTGGAATTTGTAGGCCAGTCAAGCCATGGAGCAGAGAAAGGTTAGAGGCCTCCTGTAGACTTTGAGGATCAAAGAACTCTCAATTACTGTTTTGGGGACTTGTGCCCTACACTGTGAGCTTGGCATAGCCTCGCACCTATGTTGAAGGGATACAAGAATAGATGTCTCTGTAGATCTCTGCCTTGAGATTTCCTTTGTCCTGCTCTTCCCCAGAGAAAACAAAAAATAAATGGCCTATGTCCATGTGACACACCAAGGTGACAGAATTTTACCTGTGTCTAACATGAAAACATTTTATTTAGTTCCTACTAGAAAAAACTTTAATCTAGCCTGCTTTGGGCCTTTGTATATTTTGATTTTTTTTTTGTCAATTCACATTTATTTTTGGCTCTTGGGGCAATGTCATCTTTTCAATATGAAAAAAAAAAGCAAGTTCAACACAAAACAGAAGTCTGACATGTAGGAAAGACAGAACCAAGGGCAGGAAGAAAATGACAAAAGCAAAGATAGAGATGTTGTCACCTCTCTTCCAGGGAGTTGACACACCTATCCGCACATAGGGGTGATATACCTCCAGAAGTGGCCAGGGTTTGAGGTTCAGACTGAGGCTTCACCCCTCCACTTAATAAGTCTTTGGTCAAAGGAGAGGAAGGAACCTAAGGAAGGCTGGAGGGGGGCAGACCCACCCCTGCAAAGGCATCGAAGGCTCTGACAGCTGCAGCAGAAAATTGAGATAACACTGTTAACACCTCCTGAAAAAGGGGTAGGGAAGACTTGGTTCTCTCCAAATCTGTCCTTGACTGAAAAATCCTACCCCCCCCCAATCAGGGACTTCTGCCAGCTACTGGTTCCCCCTAACCTTGGACAGTGGCCACTATCTGGATTTTTCAGCACCAGGTTGGTTCTTATTAATGTGATTTGGAGGCCACTCAAGCTCCTGGAAAGTTGTTTTTGAACAGTTCTGAGTGTAGGATACCAGAATGGTATAAATCTAGATTTTGTTTCAAAGTGTGAGAGGAGACATTCAACAGATATTTATTGAGTGCCTACTTAGGCACTGTTCGCCCCCCCCCAAAAAAAAAAATCAAAGAAAAAGAGATATAAAATCAGGACAGAGGCAGTAGAAACATGAAGAAAGGGGCAGCTGAGGGAAGGGAACCGAGAAGCCTGAGGTGTCCTAAGGCCTCCTCTTCAGCCTCTTCACCGAAATCCTCCTCCTCCTTGGTGGTGGCGTCCTGGTACTGCTGGTACTCGGACACCAGGTAGTTCATGTTGCTCTCGGCCTCGGTGAACTCCATCTCGTCCATGCCCTCGCCCGTGCACCAGTGCAGGAAGGCCTTGCGCCGGAACATGGCCGTGAACTGCTCCAAGATGCGCTTGAACAGCTCCTGGATGGCCGTGCTTTTGCCAATGAAGGTGACTGCCATCTTGAGACCCTGGGGTGGGATGTCACACACGGCTGTCTTCACGTTGTTGGGGATCCACTCCACGAAGTAGCTGCTGTTCTTGTTCTGCACGTTGAGCATCTGCTCGTCCACCTGTTTCATGGACATCCGGCCCCGGAACACGGCGGCCATGGTCAGGTAGCGGCTGTGGCGGGGTCGCACGCTGCCATCATGTTCTTGGCATCAAAGACCTGTTGGGTAAGTTCGGGCACAGTGAGGGCTCGGTATTGCTGGCTTCCACGGCTGGTCAGGGGTGCGAATCCTGGCATGAAGAAGTGGAGACGCGGGAAGGGCACCATGTTGACCGCCAGCTTGCGGAGGTCAGCATTGAGCTGGCCGGGAAAGCGCAGGCAGGTGGTCACCCCGCTCATGGTGGCAGAGACCCGGTGGTTGAGGTCCCCGTAGGTGGTGTGGTCAGCTTGAGCGTACGGAAGCAGATATCATAGAGGGCCTCGTTGTCGATGCAGTAGGTCTCATCAGTGTTCTCCACCCCACCAACTGATGGACAGAGAGGGTGGCGTTGTAGGGCTCGACCACAGTGTCGGAGACCTTGGGTGAAGGCACCACGCTGAAGGTATTCATGATGCGGTCAGGGTACTCCTCATGGATCTTGCTGATGAGCAGGGTGCCCATCCCCGAGCCAGTGCCCCCGCCCAGCGAGTGGGTGAGCTGGAAGCCTTGCAGGCAGTCACAGCTCTCGGCCTCTTTGCGCACCACGTCCAGGACTGAGTCCACCAGCTCAGCCCCTTCCGGATAGTGACCCTTAGCCCAGTTGTTGCCTGCTCCAGACTGACCAAAAACAAAGTTATCTGGTCTGAAGATCTGTCCAAAAGGTCCAGAGCGAACAGAGTCCATGGTTCCGGGTTCTAAGTCCACCAAGATAGCTCGTGGGACATACTTGCCACCTGTGGCTTCATTGTAGTACACGGAGATGCGGTCCAGCTGCAGGTCGCTGTCCCCGTGGTAGGTACCTGTGGGGTCGATGCCGTGCTCATCGCTGATCACTTCCCAAAACTTGGCACCGATCTGGTTGCCGCACTGCCCAGCTTGGATATGCACAATATCCCTCATGGTTAAGGCTTGGATTATAGGTCTAAGAAAAGGCGCTAGGCTTTTTTTGTTTTTCCCCCTGGGCTGGTCGCGGGCGGATGGATGGAACGTGGCCCGGAGGCTGGGCGAGGCGGCAGGAAGGTTCTGAGCTTGAATTTTTTTTTTTTGCATTTTTAAATCCTGTCATTAGGTGCTGGGGGAATCTGAACTCAGATCCTCGTCTTTATATAGCAAACACTTTACTGACTGAGCCATCTCCCCAGTCCAGGTGAGGCATTTTTTTCCTTAGGAACTTCAGTTAACAATTTCCAGATTGGTCATGAAACCCTTCACGATGTCATCTATGACACCAATGAAGACACAATTGATAAATGGTATTGTAGCGGGGTGAGCTGGGGATTAGAATTTAGATAGTACCCAGCAAAAATTCCAATGCACCTCAAAATTTAAGGAGTATCTGAATTTTTGTCTACACAGTTAAAGAATTAAAAATCATAGACAACCAGAGGTTAAGGTATAGTGTGAGACTTTATTTAAAGGAAAATGGGGAGTTATAGAGTTCTCCAGCCACCAGTGTGGGGAGAACTCATGGGAGAGGCTTTAATAAAATCCATACTGTTTAGCTAAACAATCAGGAAAAGAAAAGATCATGAGAAGGAAAGGTTCATGTGGAAGAGAAATCTAGCCCCTCACCACAGAGTAATGGCTGTGGCGAGGTGCCCTTACTTGAATCCTTCTGCTAGACCATGCGAGGAAACAAGAGACAGAATTATCTGTTCAGTGAGTATTTCCTGCCCCAGGTGAGCAGGGAGACAGGTGGTTGGTTCATACCTGGCCAATCAGTTTTAGTGCAGAGGTTTGAGCTCTAGCTAGACACCTCCCATTCAAGGGGAGGGGGATCTATGGAGCTTGTCTGAAGTTGTCACAATCCCCCCTCTGAAGAAATAACCCTAAGCCGGGCGTGGTGGTGCACGCCTTTAATCCCAGCACTCAGGAGGCAGAGGTAAGAGGATCGCAGTGAGTTCAAGGCCACCCTGAGACTACAGAGTGAATTCCAGGTCAGCCTGGGCTAGAGTGAGACCCTACCTCGAAAAACCAAAAAAAAAAAAAAAAAGAAAGAAAGAAATAACCCTAACTGCTGTTAGGGTATTGAGGTGTGGAATCAAAAAAAATCTACATGTTTAAGAAAAAAATTAAACAAGAACACCCACAAGAATACCCATTTTTTTATCCTGTAGGAGGGAAGGCAAAGCTCCTACTGGGAAGGGGTTAAGGAGGAGCTGGGCAACATTATGTGGAGTCTCCTAAACTCCCACAGTATGAGAATTTAGGATTTAGCATGATCTCATAGGGTCACTTAATGTAGTAATAACTATATCTTTCTGCCATGAATCAAAAAAAAATCAGAGACCAATTTGCACACAGCTTAAATTGTTATAAGGTCTTATCGCCCAAATATATCATTACGCCTAATCTTCCTTATTTCTATGTTATAGAAATTTGTGATTTTCCATATCAATAATGAACTCATCAAACTAACATATGGTATGAAATAAGCTAAAAAAAACACAAGCGAATAAATAATTTATAAGACGTATTCATTGTCTCTACTCTTGGAAATACACAGAGTTTGAATTAATGCTGGAAGAAACCAGGAGTGGAGGGGACTCATGAGGCCAGCGGTGTGTCTTTCTTCCACTTGAGACTGAAGAAAACTGTCTATAGCAGGGCAGGGAGGGAGAGCAGGGGGAAGAGGGGGAGGGGAACCAAAGCCTCTCCCTGTGGAATAATACACTGGTGTCAAGAAGTGTGCTGGGTTATCTAAGTAAATCCACCTGGACAGGAACCTAATGCTTTAGGAAGTCAGGGTCCTGCTGTCCCACACAGGCAGGGAAGGACAGAAGCCTCAATCTACAGGGCTTCACTGGAACACACACAACCAGGAGATTCTTGGACAGCCTCCAGTTTGCTCAGGAGGACACTATAATGAGTGCTGGGTCATTCTCAGATAACAGATCCTTTAGTGGCCGGATGTGCTGTTCAATTCTTCATAGACCAAAGTGGAGGCCTACTTGAAAAGAGGACTCAGAAGAGCCAGATTGGTTGACAATAAAAGTTTCTCCTTTGCAACATAGACGCTGTCACAGTTTGTGTACAAAAGTGACAGCCACAACCCCCATTGCAAACAAAAATATACATACTTTAAGGAAGAGGCTCCCCTGACTTGTGATGGTGTGGAGGGCAGTTTTTTCTTCTGTTTCACTGCCACTTCCTCTTTATTCCATTGGCAACCTCTCCTGAGTGCTCTCAGGTAACTGTCGGCCCCCAGCCCAAGGACCACAGAACGAAGAGTAGGAGGGAAAACTGAGTGTGGAGATGAAGCTGATGGACAGATCAAGAACACAGAAGTGAGAAGCAAGAGCCAGGAAGCCAGCACTGGGAGGAAGCGTGTCTACTTTTGAGAGGAGAGGCACTGAGGGTGGCGTATGAGAAGGAAGAGCTCTACAGTGACAAGAACAAGAGGTTCTTACTAAGGGGGGAGCCAACCCTTGTGTTAGACGTCTGAACTGGCCTTCATTCGCAGCTTCCTGTCTCCTGCGTCATTCACTCTCTGTCAACCTTCTGGATTTTTATTTTCGTTTTGTTGTTTGTTTGAGGGAGAGGACCCCCCTCCCCCACATTCTGAGAACTATATAGTTGACTAAGAGACAATGGTTGACAGCTGAGGCTTTGAGAGTGTCCAACCAGAAAAATTGTGGCCAGAGTTCCATTGCAGTTCAATGTTTCTAATGCTTCCTTGTGACCAGTTCACCTTGTTCTTTCCATGATGTACCTGAGTTTTTTTCAGTTATTGCTAAGAAACTTTCCAGTAGACAATCAGCCTATGAAACCTTCCATTATAGGTAGACACCCTGAATTCAGCCAACTTGCTATTTCTGCCTTTGCTGTATTTCTGATACCCATGCAATAAAGCCTGCTGCATTTCTCTCATCAACCTTGTGGACTGTCTCATGGCCTGAGAATTCTTTATGGCTCCCTGGGTAAGAATACATTCCAACAGAGCTCACCAAGAAAGTTCTCTCCCCCTCCCCCATTTCAGCTTGTTTTTGAGAAGGTCTCAAAATATAGCCCAGGCTGGTCTGGAATGTGACCTCTGGCAGAGTTCAGCATTTCCCAGGACTTCTCCCCCAGGTGACCACACTGATGACTCCAGGTCTAACCAATTCCCCCTGGAAGGAGCTTGTCCATGTTATAATGATAACATGCTGAACCTTCAGGCTCTGAGAACAAAGGACAAGAGCTTGTACAAATCTTCTGCATCAGAGAAACCTTGGCTTAAATGGTGGACAAGCTCCATGGACTGCACCGCCAGCAGTAGAGAAGAGATTACAAAGCACTGGTTGCTGTCTACTCCTAGGAAGAGTTATCATGCATTCTGCAAGTGGTCACCTGCCAACCTGGCTTCTAACATGCAACAAGGATTCTATACAGAAGAATGTGCCAGCCAGGTCAACTTGAAGATGACCTGGTGTTTCAGGGTCCGTGGGTATGGAAGAAAGGGTACCCGATACACAGTTGGTGAAAATATAAATTGAGTGCAGCAATTTTTTAAATAGTATTTATTTATTTATTTATTTGCAAGCAGAGAGAGAGAGACAGAGAGCGTCATGGTTTGATCCAGGTGTCCCCCACAAACAAATGAATGCATTCTGGGTAATCGATCCTCAACTGATGGCAGTTTGGGTATTACAACCTCGATGGAGCTGTGTTGTTGGGGGCAGGCTTATGAGGTTATAAGCCAGCTCGCCCTTGCCTTATTTGGCACACCTTCCTGCCGCTGTTTTCAGTGCTGTGGCGGAGGTGATGTCCAGCCCTCTGCTCATGCCATCGTTTTCCCTGCCAGGATGGAGTCTCCCCTCGAGTCCATAAGCCAAATAAACCCTTTCCTCCACAAGCCTCTTTTGTTTGAGTTCTTTCTGCGCAGCAACTAGGAAGCTGACTGCAACAGAGAGAATGAGGATGGGCCTGACAAGGCCTCTTGCCACTGGAAACAAGCTCCAGATGCATGTGACAGTTTTGTGCGTCTGGCTTCAGTGGGCACTGGGGGAATTGAACCCAGGTGGTTAGGCTTTGCAAGAAAACACCTTTAAATGCTGAGCCATCTCTCCAGCCCTGAATGCAGCAGTTTTTAAAACCTATGCAAATATTTTTTGAAACATGAAATGGAATGACCACAAGACACAGCAGTCACAGTTCTGGACATGCATTCAGGGGAACCAAAGTCACAGTGCTGATGACACGGCTGCTTCACTGTTTTCACTGCAACACTGTTGACAGTAGCCAAGACATGTACACAACTGAAGAGCACCTCAGATGAGGATCTCCCAGTAGCAGAGCATCCACCTGCCCCCCTCACTGCAGCTCCAGCTGATCGCTAGAGGACTTGGGGGGGGAGGAGTAATAGACACTCTAAAAGACCATGCACATGGCAGCTGTGGACCTGGTGTCAGTCCCTTGTACCAGGAAAGGACTGGAAGGTGGCTGAGGATGCATTATCATGTCAACTATCCCAGGGAGAAGCTCAACCCCAAAGCATTCTGATATGGTGTCTATCTATACCTAGAAGACAAAACGAGGAGGGCACAAAAAGTTTTTTATTATATTTTTTAGTAAGGAGAGATTTAGTAAGTCTTGGCAAACTTCATAAATATAAAAATAATTCTTATAAAGTTCCATCCATTACTTGGAGAGAGAAAAAAACCTAAAGCCTGTCTTCTTGAAATATGACATGAGGAACAACCAATTGCTAATGCTGTAAGGGAGTTGCAATTTATGAATGAATTGCCAATCTCCAGAAAAGCTAGGCTGGGGGAACAGGGTCTGAGCTCTGGCTTCCCTACATTCCCAAGTCTCAGGGCAAAGCAGATAAAACTTGGGCAGGGGGACGGACTGAGAGCCCAGCTGGAGTCCAAGCCCACAAGACAGGATGCTTCTGATGCTCCTCGAATTCATCCCCTAGCCATCTGGGGAGCTGCTGATCTGGGAGCAACAGAGACCAGAACAGCCCCAGGGGAGCTGAGGTGGCCAGAGATGCAGTCCCCATTCCACTCTACAGCAGAGGGACCCCAGCCCAGTGCCCCAAGTAGCATTCTTCTGTAGAACCGAGGCTGCCAATACCTTCAAGAGCATCTCCAGTACTTGTAGGTCACAGGGCAACAGAGGCAGTTGACAACTGGGGGGCCTCCAAGGGACCACATGGATCCCAAGATCACAAGCTGGGGTGAAATCCTGGAGATAGTGAAGACCCATGAGAGTGTCAAAGCCTGCCCTCCCTGCCCCCATGAGTGACAACAGGTGGCTCCATCTGGTCTGCTGAGGAAGCCGCCTGAACAAAGTACTAAGGCAGCAGTGATCAATACAAAGATATTTTAAACATGAGGGACTTCTTTTGCATCTTCAAACTTCCTTTAGCTCTCAGTTTTGAAACAATGGACCTCAATGAATGAGAATTTTCCCAGGAACTGTGACAGGTTAGGGTGACTGGGACCCCAAAGGTAATCAGGAGTGTCCTTGGACATGTGTTTACAGGCTCTTTTCTTACCTCTTGTTTTACCTGATACCCTCCCCTGGAGTGAGAGGTGTCTCTTAATAGAACTCAAACCTAGTCCTAGAACTGTGATAGTTCAAAGCTAGACACTGTCTCTCTGGCCCACCTGAACCAGAAAGATATACCTATTAAAATGGGGACAAAGGGCTGGCTCTCTTCTCATGACTGGCCGGCAGGGAGACATCTAATTATCTAGCTTTAGCTAAGGTTTTTTTTTTTTCTTTGCCCACATGGAATTTTTTTCTCATGATAGGAGCCCTCTTATATTTTTCCTTCTTTTTCTTGCTTCGCTGGTCAGCGCAGATCCCCTGGTTTCATAACCATGTGGCTAGTAGCACCGTGTGCTCTCTCCTCACTTGTGACTGGAGATTTCTGTAGCTTCTCTCCTCCTCTTAAAGTCTCCCACTAAACCTTATCATCTGGTGGCCTATAATTTTAATTCTTTAAATTTACATGACACTTGAGTTTTGATGTGTGTTGGGACTAGCTGGGAACTACAAGTCTCCCATTACAGAATCTCATGTGGAAAAAGAAAAAGACTAAAACCTGGTGCCACCCAGAGGAGGAACTCTCCCAGGAAGAGATCTCACACATTTCTCACTGTAGGAGAGACTGGAGCCCAGACAATGATGGGTCAATCATGGGACATTTTGACCAGGAGTGCTTAGTTAGGCATACCTCCCGTCCTCTATTGAAAATTAAGCTTCCTATAAATACCTTTGAGACAGGCAAGCATAGGGAAGAGTTTAGTTGTCCAGGACACTGCTTACGCTGAGCAACAAACACACCCTTCTAAATGCCTCCACACAATGAACTAGTTTTGCCTCCCCTTAGGGACAATTATTTGTGATCAATACCTATTCAAATGTTCTTAGATAGATGGACTCTGAACAGCAGAGGGCTATCTGGCCTGGACTGGTTTGGGGTGTGTTTGTAGTAAGGCAAACTGTGTCCTCTAAGTGAACTTTTAGTGAGAACCCCTACTTACTGTTTTAGGCCTATGCATAACTGGGTTAAAGTAAGGTACATCATGGAAAGAAACATGAGCAGCAGGAAACTTTTTATATAAAACAAGAGGACCACACAAACTATGCCCTTAGCAACCCATCCATCCTTCCTTTAAAACTGTATAAGAGAAGCACTAACCAGACCACTTCTTGGGCCTTTGAGTACCCTCCCCTCAACTGGACCACTGTGTCTTTGGCAGTTTATTCAAACCTGTACTACTACTTTGCTTCTAATAAAATGTCTTACTGCTTAACTACTTGTGTGCACCCTTCTTTAATTCTTTGAGTAAGATGTCAAGAACATGGAAATATACAAAGACCACCAGTAACATCCTCATGATGGACTTGGGGGAGGGACCACCAGACCTTTTTATTTGTTCCTTTTCCCAATGTGTCCACATTCAATAAATCTCCTTTTCCTACTTTTCACTATTATTTGTCTCTTTGACTGGCCTGTTGAAGACAGGGATATAAGCCTGGGTTGTTAGGACCGCCAAAGCCCAGACTCTGACCCTTACAACTCTGGTAACGATTATGTATAATTTTGACATGTTGAATTTTGCTTGCTAATCTTTTATCGAGGATGTTTGGCTTTATGTTCATCAGTGATGTGTTCCCTTTGCTCACTCTGATGTGCAAATCCCTACTATGGACGCTTGGCTCAGTGACTGAGAAAGAGCTAGTGTGTTTATATGCCTGGAAAGGAGGGAATGACTGCGGTTCCAGGCTCCTGGAAGGCTTGGGATGCATCCTATCAGGTTCTGGCAGTCTGGTATCTATCTAGGTGATCTATTCTCAGAATCAGCATTCTGTAAGATTCTAAAAACCCAGTCTTGTTGACAATGAAGATTAACTGGAACACCACTTATCTCCTAAACATTGTCATTTTACATTCCTCATTATATTGTTCCTGACACAACACATTCAGAAATAAAAAGCAAAAACATTTACTAAAATATCTAGTATTTTTTTTCAGATTAAAAAATAATAATTTTGGAGGTCAGGGAGATGGCTTAGCAGTTAAAGGCATTTGCTTCCAGAGCCTGAGGCCTGAGTTCAATTCCCAAGCACCCACGTAAAGTCAGATGGAAACAGTGGTGCACACATCCTGCATTTATTTGCTGTTTTGCAGTAGCAAGAGACCCTGGCATACTCCACACACACAAATATAAATATTTCAGATAATTGGCAATATATTAAAGAAGTAATGAATTAGGCAAATTATGGGATGCTGTCCATGTTTGTTCCACAAGTATTTATAAATGACCTCTAGATGTGTTTAATATCAAGTTAAATATGTAGAGGATGGAATGTTACACATATAAGTGATAAAAGTTTTTCTTGTAACATGGTGTCTCAGCCATTCCCCCTCAGAACATAGGTCTTGAACCTAGGACCTCTCCACATTTGGGGCTAAAGTAGGAAGACCACTGTGAGTTCAAGGCCAGCCTGGGCCACAGAGTCAGTTTCAGGTCATCTGGGACTACAGTGCAGGGACCCTGCTTCAAAAGAAAAAATATTAATTCTATACATGTATGAAAGTGGCAAATGTTAAGTGTCTGTGGGATGGTGGAGAGGGCTAGGGGCCAGCACCTGTCCTCAGGCCCTCCTGGCCCATCTGTCTCCTGGGGGGGGAGATTCTGGTCCCTGAGGTGAACATTCTGGGGTCTTCCGTTGGTCGCTTGATGCTAACGTTCTGTGCTTCCCACAACCCTTACCTGCTGCACAGCCAGTCAGTTGTCGTGTCTCTCTTTCTTGATTTATCCCCTGCATGGATGTGTCCAGGAGCCACCCTCTTGGGTCTAAAACGACAGAAAGGAGTCCATCCTGCAGACCACCAGCTGGGCAGCATATAGGACCTACGGGAGCTTTCATGGCCCCATCCAGGCAAGGAGGAGCCTGTCTGGTGTCAGCTGGGACCTCAGGAGCCTGTCCCTGGCCTGGGAGTGGGCTGTACTTTCCTGCCCCCGCTTGGTGACTTTGCCCCTTTGAGTTCCCACCTCTGGGTGGTTCCTGAGCCACTGGGGGCAAGACTGGCTTTGCTCTGGGAAACCCACTGTCCTGTGTCTCAATTATGTCAAGAAACTCCTGCGATTGGGCTAAAGCTTGCCTGTACTTCAGAGCCTCTCTAAAAGGAAACTCGGATCCAGACCCTTGGAAACATTTCCCAGAGGAACTGGCTCCAACTCACACACAGGTGTTGACATTGAACTGGCCATAAAACATAATCAAGCTTGAGTGATTAGGTGGGTAAGCCTAAAGCATCCCTTCCAAATGGGATCAGACTGATGAAACACAGGGGATTGGGTATATTTAAAACCCTGTATATCAGGATCCCCTTAAGACCCTCTTAACCTAATCTGGACAAGGCCTTATTTAATCCTATTGACAATTCTCTCTCCCTGGGTAATAGAGAGGGCATTAGAGCCAAAGGACTCCAGTGAGCCTGCCAAGTGCTTCCTCCTGTGAATCCGGACCTGAATTCAAAGCTAAGAAAACAGAAGAGTGGAATTAAGCTTGTATCCTCTTCTCCTAGCCTGTCCATGTTTATCATCTTAATTTTCTGTTTATTCCTTTGTGTTTTACCAGAAGCTTGGGATCATCTGATGGGTCTGTCATGTAATTAATGAGACCTGCATACAGCCATCATCAGTGTAAGAGAGTATATAGTTCTTGACTGGCCTGTTGAAACTGTGCTGAGAGACAATCTCCTAAGGTCAGGCAGTTCTGTTCTGCTGGACATTGGCCAGCATCATTTATCTTCACTGTGGTCTTCTCCCATAGTTTCATAAAACAATAATTCTATGGCTAGGATTTCTTAA
>PVHP010033258.1:0-19757 GCA_004024765.1 Zapus hudsonius | reverse complement strand
TAATATGTTCATGATCCCAATTTTAGAAATTCCTTAAAGGTCTTCTTTTGACTGGAACAAAACAAATGTAATTTTCACAATTATGATAAGCAGTCTTATTCTTATGTCTATTTAACACATTTACTTTCAAAGCTTGAAAATTAAAACAATGATTTCTGATTGCCTCTATTCTTCCTGTATGTATCATTTTCTTTCAGGATAAAGTTAACAATGACAAATTACTTTAAAAAAAGGACTTTATTAAAATTGGTGGAAGTTGTATGTAACAGCCAGAGTACAAAGTTTAATCAGTATATTAATCAGTAAGTATAGTTTGTAAGACAGATTTATATTCATAGATGCATAACCATTTAATGACAAGAAAAAAATTTTGACAAGCAACAGTTTCATTATTAAACAAACTTTAAACTAATATACCAGTTTCTGCAGGCATAGTACTATTCCTCAAGTTGATTAAAATATAATTTTAGAAACATGTTCTACTTTATCGTACATTTGGATGGAGTACTTGTGGCCATACCTTCTGCTATTACCCACGTTTGTTGGCTAAGTCCCCATCCATCAAGTAACCATCTTGAACTTCAATTCTAAAAGTGTCCGCAAAATTTGTCCATGATTTTTCAAGACGATCTCTGTTGTTTACTCATGCTGTGACACTAGTTTGTTATTGCAGGGATATAACAACATTGGTAACCTGATATTCATCAGTGCTATCAGTCAAAAGGTGGTACCTTTTAGAACAACTGCATGTGACGTCTAGCTACTGAAATTCATGAGCATCTGAGGTGACTGAGCACAGTGACGGCAGAAAACCAGCACTGAGTCCCTTGTGGCAATGACTGCCATTTTGTTTTAAGCTTAGTTACTAGTGGATTTGCCTTCTCTCACACATAGAAGAAATTCATCTCGTCATGTTATCATGTCCAAGTAGTAATTTGTATAAATGATGAATTTTTCAAGAAAAATTTTATCTGTAGATTTTTGGTTTACTAAATTATCTCCAAGCTTGATCATTTAAAGACAACTTTTGTCCCTCTGATGAACCTGAATTAGTATCAATAGACAATTTGTTTTAAAATTTTTTTTCTAAAAAATCAGAAAGTAAGATAGTTGGAACAAATCACATGCAGTAGTTTTCAGTGACTTATAGAAACATTGTGAAATACCTATAGTTGTCTCAGCTACATATTTCCTATTTCATCATATCTGTAAATCAATGGCAAATCAAGGGCAAATCAAGGCTTTTTATTTCATCCTAGCCACTCTTTACATGCATGCTACCAAGACTACACTTACTGGTGTTCAGCTTCACCTTACCAGTAGTGAGGACCATCGATTGTGCAGACACCATCATAGACCCTGAACAGTGTGGAGGTTAGGGACACTGACTTTATGGGCAGTTGGAAGTCCTCATATAACCTTTTACTATTGTTTTTGGATTTCTGAGACAGGTTCTCACAATGTAGCCCATGCTGACCATGGTATCATGATCTTGTCACTTCAGCTTCCTGAATGCTGGGATTCTAGGTATGAGTCACCACGTTGGCTCATATATAACTTTGAATTCCCTTAACACTTAATCAACAGAAGTATTATTGATAATATACGGTTACAGTTAAACATTCAGTATGTCATAAATATTATATGTGGTGAAGATATGTAAGACCTTTGAGAGATCAGGGTTTTTCATATGTGTGTGTAATGTGGTATGTGTGTGTGTGTGTGTGTGTGTGTGTGTGTGTGTGTGTGTGTGTGGAGAGAGAGAGAGAGAGAGAGAGAGAGAGAGAGAGAGAGAGAGAGAGAGAGAAACAAGTATGTATATATGATACCTTTGGCAAGATGTGCTCCCCTGGGCCACGTGTCTTGCTCCATTGCTCATCCAAAGACCAGTTCTTCCTTGAATAGGGAGGAGAGGGAGAGGGTCTCTTACTGATTCTGGAACTTGCTATGGTTTTATTTATGTATTTATTTATCATTATTTTTTTTGCCAGCCATGACCATTCTTTGGTCTCTGTCCCCCACAGGACTGGGGTAAATAGCCCAGACATTCATGGCCACACCCAGCTGTTCATGTGAGCTTTCAGGATTGAATTTGGCCAGGTCTCTATCGGCTTTCATGCTTATGTAGGAAATGCTCTTCGTATATCTCCAGCCTGAGAGATCACTTAACAAAAGCCCCCACAAAATGCAGTTTTATGGAGAGAATTGATTAGCATCACAGAGATGTTTAAACGTAGGGTGGGTTACATGAAGAGTCCCAACATTTGAGCTCTCTGTAATAACAGGAAGTAGCTACAAAACAATTACAGAAACACTCATGTATTATACAGTTCATTTTGCATATTTATTTATTTATTTATTTGTTTACTTATTTGTTAGACAGAAAGAGGCAGTCAGACACAGAGAGAATGGGTGTGACAGGGCCTCCAGCCACTGCAAATGAGCACCAGATGCATGTACCACCTTGCGCACATGACTCTACTTGGGTACTGGGGAATTGAACTCAGGTCCTTCTACTTTGCAGGCAAAGGCCTTATCCACTAAGCCATCTATCTGTCCATACAGTTCATTTTGTACAAGTTCTCTCGGTCCAGTTTTCTATTTCTCCATTTTTCATTGCTGTCCTAAAAAGCTGACAGAAACAACTCAAAGGAGGAAGGATTTGTTTTGTGTGAAAGATTTGAGTCCATGACTGGCTCTGTTGTTTCTGGGACTTGATCAGGCAGAGCAGAGCTCCTTGGACAAGATTAGGTTGTGAAGCAGAGCTGCTGACACCCTGACTTTGGGAAGCAGAAAGATCAGAATGGGGAGGTGTGGTGGTTTGAATTAGCTGTCCGTGTCTGCCATAAACTCATAGGTTCTGAAGTGTAGGTCCCCAGCTAGTGGTAATCTGGGAATTGGAGCCCTTCTGAAGGAGGTGTGTGATTGGGGATGAGTTTATGGGTGTTACAGCCAGCTTCCCTTTGTCAGTCTTGAGTTCATTCTCCTCCTGCTGTGGCAGAGGTGAATAAATAAATCCCACCTCTGCTCATGCCATGCTTGCCCCTGCCATCATAGAGCTTCCCTTTGAGTCTGTGAACCAAAATAAACCGAGCTCTTTCCTCCCACAAGCAGCTTTTGGTGCTTGTCCCAGTAACACAAAGTTAACTTCAACAGGAAACCAGAGGCAAGATACTTTCAAAACATACCCCCAATGCCCACCAACTCTAATTAGGCCCCATACCCTAATTTCCACCAGCTCTTAATAGTGCCATCAGCTGGAGCCAAGACTTTAATAAATGAACCTCCGGGGTACTTTCTAGATCTGAATCATAACAGTTGTTTTTTTTTACTCTGTATCCTTGCATTTGCTTACATTTGTCTCTACTGTGAATGAAGCTAATGATGATCTGTGCTTATGTATATGTTCTGATAAATGTCAACAATTTATTAACAATTTCTTAATTTTATGCTAATAAATGAAAGATAGGCACTTCAGCTATATATTTGGTATACACTCATGTACTACCTAACATTTTCTTATTTTTTGATAATTATAGGCTACACAGTTGATGTTTTATTTAATTAATGCAAATCTGTGCAAAGAATGAAAAAAAATACACATATAAGTTGACCACTGCAACTTATAATTTAAATGCAAATAAGCAGATATTAAATTATTGAGACAAATCACTATGTTAGTAACATGAAACATAAAAGTTCACTAATAACAAAGAAACTTAAAGGGAAAATGAGGACATTTTAGAGAGACAATCTCAAGAAAGGAAACCTGTGCGCACTCTGCCTCAAAGCTGTGAGTGACATTCAGTCAAGGTGCCAGGACAAGCTAGGTCAATGGGAGAAAAGGATCAAACTAATCAGACTTTCATCTTTTTTAAAGGAACAGTTTTGACTCTCTTAATCATCACAAAATACTAAAGCATAATTTTTTTTACTAATATGTTTTGCCCAACTAGTAAAATCAGACTCCTTAATCTCTTTCTTTCACAAAATTGTTCAGATTAGGAAAAATAAGTCCAAATTACTGGGATGAGCAAGATAATTGCACAATTTATTTAATGTCATTGCCTCTTCTGCTGTTAAAAGACTTTCTCTGTAAAATTGATCCAAACTATTAGAAGAATGTTTTCTTTTCTTTGTTTTTCTTTTTCTTTTTTTTTTTTTTTACAGGGGAGAGTTTGAATGCAGTCCCCCACAACAATAAATTATGCAGTCAAGTTTCCTGCATTTGGGAAAATCGCAGGTGTCCGCATATCCGGAGTGCATAGGATAAGCCTTGTGTGGGAAAACCAGCTTTGTGATCATGGTATCTCCCCTGCCAGGTAAGCATACAGAAGAGTGTTTTCAAGTTCTCCATTTCATTCTCAATCCTGTCTACAGAATTGTATGTTTAAAATTCATTTTCTATCATATAAACATCCAGTCATCCTTTTTATCAGGATAGAGATCTTTACATTTAAAAAATAATATTTGTTTAAATACTTTTGACAATATGCCTTTAAATAAATTTATAGATGTATAGAGGTAAAAATCAATATTTTTTATTAGACAGACTTTTAAAATACATTTTTCATAGATAGTACTATAATGGGGTGTGCTGAGGATTAGAATTTAGATAATCCCCAGCAAAAATTCCAATGCACCCCCAAATTTAAGGAGTACCCAAATTCTTGCCTACAAAGTTAAAGAATTAAAACCATAGACAAGATATAATGTATATTGGGAGACTTTACTATTTAAGAAAACATGGGGAGTTACAGAGTTCTCCAGCCACCAGTGTGGGTAGAATATATGGAAGAGATTTTAATCAGCCAAACAAACAGCAGAAGAAAAGGTATCAGAGGGCTCCCATCATGAGGAAAAGGTTCATGTGGGAAAAATCTGGAGCCTTTCCTCACCTCAGCTATTAGCCTGGGGTGGGGGAAGGCCTTACCTTTCTAAGGCCTGGTGATTCAGAAGTCTTTCTTCTAGACCATGTGGAAAAGCAGGTCTTTGTTCTAAGCAAGCTTTTTAAAAGTTCCCCCAGGTAAGTCAATTTTTGCTTCTAGGTTTGGGCTCTGGCTAGAGACACCTCTCACTCAAGGGGAGGGGGGCCAATGGAACTTGCCTGAACCATCACAAGTACTATGGAGGAAACTTGTTTAAATACATAAACAGATTTTCTTACTAATATTCAATATGGGTTTGCATAGTCAGGGTTCTCTAGAGGAAACACAGTTGATAGAACATTTTATAGTAAAAGGGGAATTTATTGGGGTAGCTTATGACAGTCTAAAAATAGCAGTCTGCAGGCCCATGGGTGAAGGAACTGTAGCTTTTCAGTCCAAGTGGCTGGAGGCCTCAGCAGTCCCAATCCAGCCCTGAAGGCCTGAAGGCTCCCTGGGGAGCAGCTCCTCTTCAGTCCACTATGTGAGGAGGAGGAAACTGGGTTCCAATGTCCAGGAAGGGTAGGAGAGCAGGATGCCAGTGCAAGTCACGAACAAGCACCAGCAGCCTGGGGGAGGAAGGAAGAGAGGTTCCCTTTCTCTGAAGCTTCCTTATATCCAGTCCCCTTCTAAAAGGACCACCCACTGGTCAGAGGAAGTGCTCACTCTGGAGAAGGGACCTTCTCCTTTTGTCAATCCTTTCTGCAGGCAAATTCAGAGACCCACCCAAGATTACACTAGATTATTAAACATGCCAAGTGATGATAAACTTAACCATCACACATAGGGTCCTTATACATTCCCTCAAACTATGTGGTAAGCTATTTATTATCAGTTAGTAAATAATCCACTATGTGACAGCTCAACTAGATTGCATTTTTTTATTGCATTTTAATGTTATTGAAAACAAAGAAGTGGAAAACATGATTTGCTCTCAGTTTTGTGATTTGCTATGAGTTTTGTTATGAAGATAGTAGAATGACTGTCTCAACAATCAACAGAATTATATCAGCTGTGTCCTTTATTTAAGGGAATGAATTACTTTCTGGGGCAATGTGTTATATTAAGATCTATGGTAAGAAGTCTTCCTTTTATTTTTATTTTAATATTTACTATTTATTTTTATTTGATGAGTGTACAAAAGATTAGGTTTCCTCGTGGCATCTTCACACATGCATATTACATACTTGGTTCAAATTCACCACCATTTCCCCTGTCTTGTTTCCATCTACCTCTTTCCCATTAGTATTCTTAATTTCTCTTAATAGTCCCCTTTCTACAGGGACTATATCTATGTCATATACATATATAAACTAAACTATATATTCTGCATATGAGAGAAAACATGCAGCATCTGCTTTTCTTAGTCTGGCTTATTTCTCTTAGCTTGAGGTGTTTATTTTTTAAAAGGGGAGAGTTAGAAACTAGTTTGTAGCTTAATATTTCTTATTTTTATTTTACCACAAGATTAAAAAATTATTGGGAACTTTAATATATGAACATGCAATGATTTGGTCATGTTTTTATTCCATTTTTCTCTTTTGTCCCCTTCCCTCCAGTCCACCTGGGGATTGTCCTCCATCCTCCATGTAAATATGTTGATGGGATCAGAATTGTTCTGGTCTGGTGGCTGTATCAGTAATCATTGTGGGGCCAGTTCATGTCCCCCAAAGTACACCTATGGGCCCTGTGGCAATGTTCCCTGAGTCTTGGATGGTGAGATCGAAATCTCCTTTAGTGTTGAATTCTTGAAAGTCTCTTCTTTTCTGCTTTGATGAGTTTTGAGTCTCCCCAGTGTCTAGCAATAGGAATGTCTAATATTCATTCTATTCCTGGAGGGCCCAATAGAGGTGACTCTTCAGTTTGGGTGGAAGTACTCTGCTAGGGTGGAGAAAGCTTTATTCCGAAGTAATATGTTGTTGCAAGTATAACCTAGTGCCAAAGGTGGACCTTAGGATACCCCAGTCCTCAACTTTACATTCAGTGATGTGTTAGTCAGGAAAGCCCATAAGACCCTCAAAACTATGCAAGCCATTGCCAAAGCACTTGGTAACCCACCAGAACTAGATGGTAATACCATATTTCTAAAGATACCACAGTGTCCCAGCTATTGTGGGACAGTGAGAAATAAAGACAGAACTGTAATGGAAGACAGCTTACTGCAGGCTACCTGTCATAATGTTGCAAAGTAGTATATGAGCTGTTGGGGGAGAAATGTCATCTACAGTCTGAACATGTAGTAGATCCTTCAAGTTAGAAAATCAACCAACGAGGCAAGATGTACTCACAGGTTCAATAGTGGAGCACAAGTGGTAAGGGGTAATCAACTGCTCCCTGATGAGTGGGATAAAATTTATGACTGGTATTGAGAATAAGTCAAAAGGCCAAAGGCTTGGAAGATTATAACCCCCAGATTGGTTAAACAGATATAGTTTGCCCATCCAAAAGCCTTCTAAGTACACAAGTTAATGAACGTTGATTAATGCTTATTTCAGTTTTGGTTAGAGCAATCTCTTTTTATAGATGAGAGCCAATACCAGGGAGACAAAAGACTCACCAAAAGGACAAAAAGAAGGGAACTTAGTCTATTTTCAGGGAAGTTAGTCTAGGATAGAATATGTGGGTAACCAACTGTTTCGTTGGTATCTCCTTAGAAACTATTTGACCTCTAGGGAAATTCATTAGCTGATCTATTTATGTTGACATAGACCTTTCTTAATCATGGTGTAATGTCAGATGCTCTGAATCTTATTGATCTGGTTACTATTTCCTAAGTAAGATACGCTCTTGTCAGTCTCTTTGCCTGGCAATCATTGTTTTCATTTTGAAGATAGTGCTTGTCCTTCAGGATCCTGCCAAGCCCTGCCTCCACATAAAAGTCCTCCTTGAATAAGGAAATAGAGCTTTTCCCACCCTTGTTGCTGATGCTGCTCTTATTAACTTCTTGTGTTGCACTGATATTGTTTGTTAAATTTCCATTAGACTGCTTGATTTAAGATATTCTGGGATGCCCCTTACTCATTTTTATATCTCCATTGTCTAGATTGTCTAGAGGAACTTAATCAATATTTGACTAATGCATTTACTTAATAATGTAAAAAATTAAGAATATGCAGTAGAAATATGATATTCTTATCTCTATGTAAATTATATTTCATAAATTGTTGGTCTTTCATTTTATAACTCAATTCTCCTTTGTGTTATTTACATAATCACTTTGCTATAAAATTATGTTTCATATAATTCATAGGCTATATTTTAAATACATCATATCATATAGTATGCTAACTAGACTATTATACTTTTTCTTTATACATTTGTGTTTTTGTTGTCTATTAAGGTTTATAAAATATAGCAGAATCAAGATTTATAAATAGGCATAGTTCTAAATATTTATTATTAAGTTTGTTATCTTGATTTTAGGATTTATGATCCCAAACAAATAAAGCTGTAATTGCCAATTAAGTTTTAAATCAGCCAAGCAGAGACTGTTTAACATATACTAACCTGAAATATGGCAACCAGTGTTATTTAAAATTTTTAATTAGCACTGGAAATAAGGACAAATATTTATTGTCCTTAATTATCTGAAATCTGATTTCTAATCAATGATGTTAGAAAGACATTTCTAGGGGTATTGGAACCTGCAAGATTTAGGGACAGCTTAAGAACATGGTGGGAATGAAATGTGGTTTTGTCTTGATACTCATGGAAAGAGCACTGTCTTATGGGAGTACTTTAGGCAGACTCAGCTCACTCCAATGTTCTGAATCTGAATCTACCTTCTAACCTGATGCCCAGGTGGTTTGAGTCTACAGTAAAGTTTTAATGCACTTTTTCCTTAAGCAGCTACAGACCTACTGGGAAGTTTTAATTCACAGCACAAGAATATTGCTCTGACAGGGTTCTGTGAATGGACCCAGCAATTGGTCTGTCCTGCCCTCCATGGGATTATATCCCTCTTTTGTGAAAGTGAAAATGTAGAATAATTCAAAGTCCATTAGATTTTGTATGACTGGAAATTAGTGATTTTTGAAATAACATCAAAAAAGACACATTTTATATGGTTTATAACTTTATAAAGCAACTACCAAAATACTTTAGATTCATAGGATTAATTGAAATGCTCAACTACAACGTAATAGAAGAGTTGCCTAGAAACATAGGGTAAAGTTTTACATAAGCTTTACTAATAATATAATCCTTAATTTATATGTATGCATATACATTTCCATAATTCTACAACATAGAATATTAGGAAAGATCTAAAATAAATAAGGCACAGTTAGAGAAAAATGCTCAAGATGCTAAATCAAATAAATGAAAGCCTGCTAATATCTTCAAATTTATGAATAAGTGATACACAGCTGAAAGTTAGTATTTTGAATGTATGTGCTCCCCACCCCCAAACTCCAGATGTTTTTATTAAAGGCTTTTCTCCAGCTGTCTGACTGGAGGAGGTGTCACTGGGAGTGGATCTGATTTCCAGCCTAAAGATGTGCAAAACCTTGGAGCTCTGCCTGAATTCTCTGCAGTTGGCTGCTTGTTTTGTGCTAGCTTGTTTGTGGTGCTAGCTGACTGCTGGTGGTTTTCTCTCTCTGCTTGATCTGTGAAAGAGAGTGAGCTTCTTCTGCCATCGTGAAACTTCCCCTGTATCTGTAACCTTCCTCTCCTAAACTGTATCTGTTTAAAATTCATCCTAGCAACCTGGAGCTGTCTATAACATTTACAAAAACATAATGAGTTGTTTTTCACACATTAAAGATAGAAAAAGATATACTAGACATACAGAAATTACATTAATTTTTTTAAATGAAAATTTACATTTATATTATTCTTTCACTGTGGGCTGGATGTACCACTTGAAATTAATGTTCAGATCTCACAATAAAACAGAACAGAGTTGGTAACTACCATCTAATTTAGCTGTTTTGCAGATCCTTCATATTCCAGTTAGTGCTAGTAATAATTAAATACCAGAGAATAAGAAGGCTGGTCCTGTCCTCTCCTTGTGGAGCTGTGGACCTTTACATATACTGGAGTGTCAATATGCCATTGACTAATTGAATTCAACCTAAGCAGTAGTTAAATTGGCTATATTAAAATGCATAAATTAGGTCCTACAGAAATAGGTCTCAAAAGTTCTCATGGGTTTTCAGATTTGTTTTACACAGTGAGCCAGAAGCTTTAGAATTATTACTGCCCTGGCTTCGAAAACATATTTATAAGCATTCATTTGGAGAAATACTTTTCCTGTTTTTAACTAAGATAGACCACTGCAATTAATTTTATAAATAACTCTTCTTCTGTTATCACACGAAGACCTTCAACACTCATTAATATATGCAGCAGATACTGTCTCATTGCTGGGACAAACATGAGGCCAGAAGTAGCTATGGAAGGAAACAGTTTATTTTGTCTTACAGCTTCAAGAGGAAGTTTCATTATGGAGGGGAAAGCATGGCCCAGCATACAGGTGGGTATCACATCTGCACAGGAGCAGGAAAGAAAGAGTGAGCGTAAGCTCACCATCACTGTCAAGCTGGGCTATGTGATCCCAAGACCCTCCCTCGGTGACATATTGTTGCGGTCCAAGGTCGATCGACCACCCCTCAGAAGGACACAGGATACATGTGATAATGCAAGTCACACAGCAAGGATTAGTTCCAGCTAGCTGGGATCCACGGATCTGCCCGGTGTAGGGGGGGGTCATGTACCCCGGCTGCAAATTTTTTCCAGCTTATATACAGTTTGAGCCAGCAGGCTTCTGTCATAGTGAATCACAGCACACAAGCGAAATTCATAAAATATTCTTTTAAAATGATTTGTGCAGTTAGTGGCGGGAACACATTCTGCCCTGGTAATTGGCCAGTGCATAGGGGTTAATGTGCTCTAAAGTGATTGGTTCCCAATTGCTTCACCTGTGAACTTTGAGCCACAAGCCTGCACATCCTGGCTAGTTACCTGTCTCATGCATATTTTTGGCTTGAGACCTTCTTGGCTACATCCTGGTGGTCACATATACATTCTGGGAGCCTAATCTCTAGGCAAATATCTGGTTTTTAGTTGTGACAGCCCAAGACCTTTGCCCCACTTTTACCAGAATGGAGTTTCCTTTACATTCTGGGGAGGGGGGGGGGCTTGTGGGCTGTTTCATGCAGTAGTGATTCATTCTGTTGTGGCTGGGCTTAAATTAAAACAGATCTCACCCAACCTTAGAGCTACACCAAACTCTAATATTATTATGGTTACAACAGATTCTAACAGCTCCAGCTCCCAGTCTCCACCAGATGTGGATTAAAGAGGAGGTTTAATGACAATATATGAGGCTGTGGGAGACAGTTACATTCAATCCACCACAATATCTAAAGAGAACACCCTAAGTTTTGAAGGGTCATGATAATATTTCTCTATAGTTAGAGAAAATTTAATTTCACAATTTGAAAGGAAGTGATCTCTGGGGAGACACTTTAACAAAGGGCTAATAGAAATTAGCATTTTAATTAGAAATTGGCATGTCTAAAGTAACAGAGCGTCTGGACATTTCTTCTGACCAAGATGACATCACATGAGTTGGATTAGCCCTACTACCTGAAATAAGCAAATAAAATACGCCATGGTCACATGACATGCACTGCACATGTGTAAATTGGTACACAAAGCATGGTGACTCTTGAGAAAGAATAAGTACAAAGTCAGTGGGTCATCCATGCTTATCACCAAGAGTTTTCTAGTCAGGAAAGAGAGGGTAGACCCAGGCAGAGCCTGACAGCCTTCAGTTGAGATAATAGAGCAGACAGTGTATGTGGGGGGTGGGGGAGGGTTGGGGGATTGGGGATGGGGAGGAAGAGTAAAAATGGCTAATGGTTTACAAGATAGGATGCCAGAAAGGGGAAAACAAAAAAGAAATTTCCAAACACCTTCAAATGGTCCCTCCCAATATTCAACTGAATCCGATCCTAACACACATGTGAGAGAACTGAGAACACAATGACGTAGCTTGGTATTCATCCGACCCAACAAATACACAAACCATCCAGCTTTCTTTTCTTCATCTGGTTCCATTATATCTGACATTTGGCAACTTTGAGTTTATGGTTCTGTACCTACACAAAGCCCATGTGGTAGCCATGGTTGCCATAGTTCTATGGGACCCTTGTCATATTTCTGTGTGAGAGGGAGACCCTTTTGAGGTGTAGAACGCTAAATTTACAATGTTCAAATTGGTTAGACAAGAAACACTAATTCTCTAAGTGGTTCACTAAGCTGATGATAAATGGAACCTCTCCTGATACCACCAGAAGATTCCTAGATCCATGTTAATCTTATTTATAATACAGTTCTCCAGCTCAAAGTATCATAGGGAATCGCTTCAGAGATGGAGGCCATTCTATTGCTACTTTAGGCTGGCAGCTTCTAAGTAGTACTGGCTAAGACCAGTGTTCCTTTTTGTTTTCTTTTCTGGCTTTGTTCTGTCTTTTCTTGCTTCTTTTTTTCTCTTTCTGGTGTACTCTTATAACTTCATATTGTACAGTGGGCTTGGTGGTTGGATGTAAATGCTATACACATTCAGGTGCTCTGCAATCTGTGAAGCAGTGATTCTGTTGGGTTCCCTCTTGGTGGAAAAACTGCCAAGCCATAGCTAGGATCGGAATTTATGTCTATAATGGCAACTATTGGCCCTTGCAGGACAGAGGGGGTGTAATATAGCAAGTAAGCTGCCACAGTGTGTGGGTCTGAGATGAAATAGGACCATACTTAGGGCTTGGCTCATATCTCATGAGTTGGCATTAAAGGTAGTAGGAGGTAAATCTGACTGCGATATTGGTAACATACATAGGCTTCATGGTGACTTTGTATTTATATCAGGCTAACTGTAGTGAGGGCCGCTGATGAGAAAATGGTCCATAACTGGATTCTGATTACCTTGTCATTAAGTGACTGGGGGGGTTTTCAGGAGTGATAGAGAGCTCTCCAGGCTTTGTGCCCATCTCTACTTCCACTCACGTCTATCATCTCCAGACAGGAATCTCTGAACCCCCAAATTTTTCTCTCTTGGGCCTGGCCAGCTATCAGGATTTTCTTAAATGATATACAAATTATTGCAGAAGCAAATATTTAGAGTGCAAGTCTATATAATTCTGGAACCCTTCCTTACACACATGTAGATTACAAAGGTGTATCTCACGTGCTTTCAACCATTGTCACTGTCATTCAAGGCTTTCCATGAGCATTGCTGTAATAAAGCCATTATCAAGTTTTGGCTTAATATATAATTTAAACTAGAATCTTTAAAAAAATACTTTACTTTTTCTTCCTTGTTAGCTATTCACATGGGAATCTCTTCATTGCTCTACATGTGGGCTGAGGAAAGAGGTAGACTGACCATGATAAATGACAAGTGGGTCCCAACTTATATAAACAGCATGTTTCTTTTTGTCCTACTTGAACTTCATCTCAGATGTGTCATTTACATTTTGTTGTGTATTTTTGCACCAGACATTATAACATCAGACCTGGATCATAGACTTCTAGTTAAATGTCACAAGCTTTCATGGTTAGATCTACCATGGCTTAGGACTGTGTCATGGAGTGTTATTTTTTTAAAAAAAGATCAAAACATAATTTTCAAAGAGCAATACATTTTCACATTAGTATTATCTATAAACTCCACACTTTTTCTACCACTCACCTTTTCAACTGTGAGATATATTACTATCATTTAAACAGCAAGTTTTTTGGGGCCTCCACAACCCTTTCCTGTTGTATTGAAACATATGTGCTATTTCACCCAGCAGTCTGGTCCAGAATTCATTTTTAGGTATGACATGAGCATGTTTTCTCTAGTATCTAAAGAATCAACTGTGGTAAAATATGCAAAATGTAACATTTTGCATTTTATTTGAGAGGTAAAATCTCAGTGTCCATAAAGACTTGACACCTGAAACTTTAGAAAAGTAACAGTTCCTCGAATCTTCAAAAACTTTGTATTTTACTCTCTGTCAAATATGCTTTACAGATCTCTCTCGGTATTTTGGTAACTATAAGGCAGCTTTATGCTCAAGTAAACAATGTGATATTGGATGGGATATTTGGGTTTAAATCATTTCAGATTATATTATGACTGAGGGGAGTGAGTCTAGCCCTTGAGTAAAACTCTATGTGTATTGCTTTCTGTTGAATGTGAACTGATTCTGATTTTATTTTCTGACTGGGTTAGAAAAAATTTCATTAGTGAAATCAATGCCTATACATTATATACCTGAACTTACAGTTATCGGTTCTTGTGAAACTCCATTTATTCCAGACAGTTGTCATTAAGATTCTGTTTAGATGAACTTGATATTATCAGGACTCATCCTTTATCATCTATGTAGCTATGGTGGGACCATATTGGAGAAGTCTGGGATCCATTGGATCTATGCCAAGAATCCATCACTTCATTCTTTAAGCTTTTTTAAAAAAAAAAAAAAAAAAGTGGTGGAATCTTCACAATACACCCCATCATGTGATAGAGTTTTAAGTTTACTCTGTTGGGAGCAGGATGGGAGATTGTACTTCCATTTGACCCCTCTATTTTGTATATACATCACAGATAAAGTACTCAGTGCTAATTTTTTTTTAACATGGCACATTTTTGAATCTCAGTTATACTTTTGAGGACCAAAACTTTACCACAGGCAGGAGTATGTAGGCCAGGTTAATGTAGTAGAAGCCGAGGAGACTTTAATTAGGAATACATTTGATATCTGTCTCCCATATGCTCCTGCTTTAACATGGAGTTCCTGATGATGCCACATCTGGTAGCAACATCTTGAATTATATGTTATCAAAACATCTGAGTGTTCTCCTTCCCTGGGAGACAGTTGCCTGAGCAGTCACAGGTCCGCTGGGTTAAGACACCAACTAATACAGTCTACTGCCCATCATGTTGTAGGGTCTTAGGATTGTCACTCATCTTCTTAGGCAGTAGATTCTTATTTAGATGGAAAGATTGTAAGAGCCATGGTGGGGAAGAATATCTAGAGTCATTGCCCCCTTCAGCAACAACAAAGGGAAAAAAATACTGGCTACCTCTTATGCAATTCATAAGCCTACCCATGGACTAATCCAGTGTGCCCACTGAGGAGGACCACCAGTGGGTTGGAGACAGAGAGGAGGGAAATGGGGCTATCATCACAAGATTTGTTCATACAATGTATCTAATTATTGACAATAATGATATTAAAAAAACAAATAAAAAACTGATCCTCCAACCAAAATAAAATAGGATAAAATTTTTAAAAAAGCCTGACTCAGGTCCAGAGACTGGGCAAGTGAGCATAACAGTTTCTTTAGCCAATCACTTTTGCCTTCCAGCTTAATTTCATTATTATTGTAATGAAATGTAAGTAACATAAAATTTACTCCATCGGTCATGTTCAATATAAATTTTTGGCCTTAAACATATCCTCATTGACCATGAACACTGCATTCATCTTCAGGTCTTTTTCAGACTGAAACTCTGTGTCCAGTAAAAAGATCACTCTCCCTCCCCTTTCTCCACCGAGCCATAGCTACAGGCTATTATTAAGCAAGTGCCCTTGATGACTGCCTGTGTCTTCTGTCCCTAGGGATGTCATGTTCTATTAAGCACCTTCATAACTCTCAGGCAGGCCTGGGTGCCACTCTGATTTTGTTGCTCATTAAAGTACCTTTAGGCTTCTGATTTCTGGCAGCTAAGCCCCACAGCCAGGCCTCTGTTACTCCAGGGTCTTTGCATTCCCTTTGAAGTGGGTGTCAGCAGGCTGCTTCCTGTGATAGCTCCAGTCTGGCCTGCGAGAAGAGCCTTCACTGAGCATTTTAATGGTGGTGATGAAGCTCACACCAGCAAGGTTCTATGGTCTTGGTAAATGGTGAGTCCTACAGGCCTTCTCAAGCAAGATAATCTTCTTATGGGTTTTCTTGCCTTCACATAGCATAACTTTTTTTTTAACAGACACAAATCTCTGAACCTGTAAAACACTTTTCCACCACCTGCTATATCAATTTGGGCATTAGGAACTCACCCTGACACCTTGAAATCCCCAGTCTTTTGCTAGAAATCCTAGCAGTAAATTTGCACCATCTCTTGAATTTTTGAAGAGAAGTCAAATCTTCAATGTAGAGATGGTACCTGCAAGATCATAAACATTTCCTTATCCAGTGCTATGGAAAAACCTGTTTTATGGTGTGTGCTCAGGATCCAGTTTCTCAAGCATGCCCTTCTCTTCTTTGTACAGGCCCACTATATAATATACCGTATTTCACAGTCTAATTCCTCCCTCTTTGCTCTCCACTTCTCCAGGTGCAGTGAGTCTTAACATTGGCTCTGTCTGATGGCTAGCAGAGGCAGCCAGGGAAGAGAATGAACATGTGTTGCTTTGTGTAGGAGAATGAGAGAAATTTTTTATGCAATCTTTCTATGTAGAAATGGTGCTAATGTTCAGAGGGGAGTGGGATCAGTCTGTGAATTAAGGTTCAGAAATCTCTGCAGAGTACTAACATTCAGTTTTATTTATACAGAATGTTCCTCTATTCTGCGATAGCATCATGGTAATTCTGCACTAGGCACTGACATTGACATGTGAGCTCAGTCTTAAACATTTATCGTCTTTGACATTTAGATTGCTCTTAAGTTTTCTGTCTACCCAGTTCAGGAGATGAGGGCATTGTATGGGTTACCAAAGAGTTCTCTTAAACACACACACACACACACACTCACACACAATTTTAAATCTAAGTTCTGCCTATAAGAGAAAACATATGATATTTAGCTAATTGAATCTGACTTATTTCACTTAACATACTCTGCAATTATATCCCTTCTCCTAAGAGTGTTACGATTTAACATTATGGCTGCATAAAATTTCATTGTCTATGTGCGTGATGTTTTCATTATCCATTCATCTGCTAATGGACATGTAGGATGGTTTCATTCCCAGGCTACTAGGAATAGTGTAGCAATAGATATGAACGTACAAGAAGCTCTGTGGTATGTTGACTAGGGTTCTTCAATTCTAGCCCCAAGAGTAGGTTCGTTAGTTCATATGATAGTTCTGGTTTTAGTTTTTTGGGAAACCTTCACGTGGATGCCCAAAGTACCTGTACAATTTGCAGTCGGCTGCCACTGTTGAAGGGTTCCTCTTCCTTCATATATGTTTTCATTTGCTTTCTCGATTATAGCCTTTCTGAATGGTAAGATGGAATCTCATAACAGTTTACTTTAAAATATTTATTTACCATTCATATTTCTTGTTTTAATAACTGATTATTCAGAGTTGGCCCACTTACTGATTAGAACTGTTTGGCCTATTGACATACAGTTTAGATATTTACCTATCTTAGATATTAATCATTTGTTTGATTGTGTATTTTGCTTTCAAACATTTGTTAATTTCTATGTTTGTTATTACCCACCATCAGGTACACCACAAATTTATTTAAGTTATTTAATTCCATGATTTTTACATTCATTGATTCCCCTCAATACTTCAAATTTCCAAGTCTTCACTTTCCACAGGAAATCCCACTTCACCAATACACATTTTCAGCTACCACCAGAAAGAGTTTTAACAGTTGACTATCTACTACTTGCTATTCAGATGGAGTCTATATTGCCAAATAAAGAGTGAGTGGTCCCATATCCCATGTGACTGCTTACATCCTCAGACTATTTTCAGTGCAAACATTTGTCAGGCTCATCTGGAAATCAGATAATGAGACAAAGGTAAGAGTGCAAAAAATTTACTGGAGGGAAATAGGGAGCAAGGAAGAGGCAGTGGGACTACCATGCAGTGCTTAGAATGTGTGTGCCAGGCTATTGCAGAGCTCTGGAGCAAAAATATATGTTCAGAAGTAAGCCAAGTTGAGGGAATAGTGTATTTCACTTAGCTTTAATTGGTGTTTTCTTGAAAGCCAATGTGGGAGTTTAATGTGGATTCAAAAACATTACAATCTTGCCAAATTGACAATACGTACGCCATTTGACAGATGCTGATCTCACTCTCCGCTGGAGAATATGTTTTTATCTTTCAGAAGTCAGCTAGAACTGTGGACACTTAGTTCTATTAACAAGACCAGAAATGACAGCTGACTCCCTGGCAGGAGATGAACCACCCTAACACATCAGCTAGAGCCCAGATGAAACCACAGAGGAAGTGGAGGGGTGAGGGAGCGAAAGTGCTGCCTCCACAGTGAGCCTGAGAACTCGAGGCAGGGTAAGAAGACAGACACCAACCATACTCAAATCATTCCAAAGCAGAAATCTAGAAGCTGCTAAGATCTCAACACAAAAGTAGACCTAAAACTCACCCACCATGGCTCAGGGAACTTTGCAGAAGAGGGGACGGAAAGATTGTAAGAGCCATGGTGGGGGACTATCTATCTAGAGGCATTGTCCCCCCCAATACCTAAGTGCTGCTTGAACAACACATAGCTCACAATCCCCATGGAGCATAGCAGCAAACCCACTGTGGAATGGGGAGGAGGGAAACAGAGGTACCAACACATGATGTGTCCATACAAAGTTTCTACTATAATAATAATAAAAAGCTAAGGCAAAGCTTGACGAAAATAACACCTCAATGTTGCCAGTCAACTTTACTCCCCATAGATGAATAGTGAGTCTCATTTCAAAAGGACATTCTAGGCAGCAGCCTCATTTTTGCCAAAGCTCCCAAACAGCATTACACACTATACTTTGATTTTTTTTTTCAATCTGTTGCTCATTATATTGTGTTGGGAGTTTGAAACGTTGTTCTGGAGAGAAGTATCCTGCATTCTTTTTAGGAAAAGTAGATAAACATGGTATTGAAGGAGAAACAGGAGAAAGGTAGCTTTTTATAGGCAGTCAGCCAGGAACAAAGACCCAAGACAAGGAAATTCCACCTTGCCTGCCCTGGACAAAACTATAACTCATATGTGGTCCATTCTCACCTAAAATGGCTATAAGCAATTATTCAGCCACATTCCCCCTTTCCCCCCACTTCTTTCCCAATCTAACACACCTAGGTGGGCTAGTCCCTCCTGAATCCATCTCTTGAACCCACAAACCAATCAGGCCTCTTCTTTCCACACCTGCTTCTAATGTTAATGTCTACCAGCCTTGCATACCAGCTCTCTTGGCTCCTCCTTCTCCTGGTTTCTGAATCTTCTGGTCCCTGCATTGGTAAGCGCTTTTCTTTCCTAGCCTGACTGGGAAGGGGACAGATTTCTTATTACTTGCCTGGGTCTTCTTGCTTGATTCTTACATGTATTTTGTTTTTAGATGCTTTCTCGTTTTGCTACATGTATGATTTCCCTCTACACTCTGTGTCTTCCAAGTGTAGAACAACTCTCTTGCTGTATTTTCCCAGCCCTGGATTCCTGCTTTGGTGACCTCATGGTCTGCTACATGTGTAGCCTTTCTTTAAGCCCCGAGTCCTTGAGTATCTTATTTCTTAGTCTTCCTTGTCCCCTATGTGTATGGGAAGATGAAAGGCCTGTGCTCTCATGGTCTGCTTCCCATGTGTGTAGAAGTCTTTCTTCTGAATATGTTGGCCTAGGCTTCCATATGTGCCCTTTCCATAGGCTTCTCCTGGAGATTTCCCTAAGTCTCCATTCCCTCATCTTCCAGGTTGGCAAGGTGGGGAATTCCCTTCTGGCCCGAAACTTTCTAGCTTTCCTAAATAAGTCTTTCTAGTCTCCCTAAATAATAAGCCTCACGATTCACAATTCTCCATAAATAAATGTAATAATTCATAATTTACCCTTCCCAGGGTCCATTTTCTTAATTCTTTGTTAAATGGGTAAGAACCCAAAGGTTGGGGTACA
>PVHP010033257.1:0-19792 GCA_004024765.1 Zapus hudsonius | reverse complement strand
CTGTGCTGCCTGTGGCTGGAAAACTCCCTTGATCTTGACCTGTGTTGGCCCTGGAAAGAAGTCTGACCTGAGCCAGACCTATGCTGACCATAGCTGGAAGTCTGACCTGATTGAGACCCACGCTGCCCATAGCTGGAAGTCTGGCCTGATTGAGACCCACGCTGACCATAGCTGGAAGTCTGACCTGAGCCAGATTCCTGTTGACCACAGCAAGATGACTGTCCTGATGAGGAACCATATTGTTGATTTTCAGAGGAGTGAGCTTGGCCAGATCCATGCTGACCAAAGCCAGACTGACCTGATCTTGGCCCCTGTTGGCCAAACTGGGAAGACTGGCTGGACCCGGACCAATGTTGGCTGCGGCTAGAAGAGTGGCCATAGCCAGACTCAGACCGTCCACGAGTCGACTGACCTAAGCTTGGTTCCTGTTGACCAGAGCCAGAAGGCTGTCTTGAGCCAGATCCATACTGACGAGAGCCGAATGATGACTCTGTTGAACTAGAACTTTGTCGTCTGTGGCTGGAAGACGGGCTTGTCCCTGACATGTGTTGGCCATAGCCAGAATACTGACCTGATCCAGACCCATGCTGACCATAGCTGGAAGTCTGACCTGAGCCAGATCCAGTCTGACCGTAGCTGGAAGTCTGACCTGAATGAGACCCACTCTGACCACAGCTGGAAGTCTGACCTGAGCCAGATCCCTGTTGACCACAGCTGGAAGTCTGACCTGAATGAGACCCACGCTGACCATAGCTGGAAGTCTGACCTGAGCCAGACCCATGCTGACCATAACTGGAAGTCTGGCCTGTAAGAGACCCATGCTGACCATAGCTGGAAGTCTGACCTGAGCCAGATCCAGTCTGACCATAGCTGGAAGTCTGACCTGAGCCAGATCCAGTCTGACCATAGCTGGAAGTCTGACCTGAGCCAGATCCAGTCTGACCACAGCTTAATGAGGAACCATTTTGTCCTGTTCCAGAAGGTTGAGCTTGGCCAGAGCCATGGTGACTAAACCCAGAAGACTCTCTGGAACCAGATGCATGTTGTCCAAAACCAGACCCTTGCTGACCATGGCTAGATCCGGAACCATATTGTTCATAACTAGAGGATTGCCTTCCTCCTGAGCTATGGTTTTGTCCTCCACAATTGCATGAATGTCCGCTTGTGTTGGATCCATGTCTTTGTCTAGATGTCTGGCCTGAGGTTGACTCAGGTGTTCCATAGTTGTAAGATTCACTTGAATTGGACCAATAACCATGTTCTTTGCACTGTCCTGATTGACATCTTGTAGTTGTTTCATGCTGACCTGAGTGAGACTCATGACTGTAACTGGAAGGAGCATTTGAACTTGACCAGTGGGTTTTTTCTTCAGTCTCTGAGCTGAATCCACGTCGCTTTTTACTTGCAGCCTTTCCCTGATTCTTCTTAGCTCGTTCATTCTCTAAGGATTCATTTGAGTCAGATATTTCTTGCTGATGAGAGCCATTCTTGAAGTGGCTTGAACTTGACCTTCTCCTTTCCTCAAAGCTTTGTTCATTCCCAGAGCTAGACACCCCTCGATACCTCAGTTTTCTGGAGGTAGACCTAAGCCTGTGTTTAGCGCTTTCTCTGGAATCTGACCCCGTCTCTCCTGCACTAGAACTTGAATAATCAGAAGAGGCTTCTTCGTGCTTGTCTTCCTCTTCATCTGTTTCACTCTGTTCCTCTTGGTGCTGGTGCCGGTGACCTCTCTGCTTTGACCCTGAAGCTTGGCAGTAATCTTTGACGACAATTTTATTACAAGCCTGAGCCAGCTTGAATATCATCAGAAGATACTCTGTGAAATCCACTTTGTGGTCATGATCTCGATCCAGACTTTGCAGGATGATGTCCACAGTGTCTGGATCGTCGGGATTCTGCACAGGAATCATGTACAAAAGCATCTGTCAGTGGAGGTTTGAGACATAGCTAACCAACTGGGGAAAGGCAAGAGAAGTGGGAATTTTGGACACATTTAAGTTGAGATCAACCATCCAGGCAGACCTTTGACTGAGAAAACAAAGGGTGAATGGTGAAAGGGAACAAGAGCACTAATTACTTTGGTAAAGAAAGACAAATAGTAACTGGACATCATGGCAAGTGCCAGATTGCTAGTGCTTTCAGGCCAAGGTCAGGAGGATCATGAGTTTGAGGAAAGCTTGGGTTACATTGCAACTTCCTGGTCAGCTTGGAGTAAAAAGCAAATCTCAAATATGAATAATTTGTTAATTAATAAGTGATTTTGAATGTGTGCATAAGACTTTCCTTATTTGTTCATTTAGCTAATTTGCTAACTCAGCAGAGACTTATTATGTATCTGTCATCTGCCTTGTATTATTTTATAAGAGGTAATAAACAGTGAATGAGTTCGATTCTCAAAAAAATAAAATTTACAGTTTAGTGATTTTTGCAAGGTATAGTGGCCTGTGTCTATAATCCCATCACTTGGGAGGTGAAGGCAGGAAGATCAGCAGTTCAAGCAACATAACAAATCCGAGACCAGTCTGGGTCACATAAGACCCTGTCTTAAAAAAAGAAATAATGAATAAATAAAAGTCAATAAATAAAAATTTTTAAGAATTAAAGTCCCAGCTGGGTGTGGTGGTGCACACCTTTAGTCCCCACACTCGGAGGCTGTGGTAGTCGGATCACTGAGTTCAAGGCCAGCCTGGGACTCCAAGGTGAGTTCTAGGTCAGACTCTTCTCAAAAAGAAAATAACCCCCCAAAGTAAAGTTTAGTGGTTAGATACACAATTATATAGTATATTGTGGCCAATATGAGTGCATCATCCTGTAACTACTCAAAGTTCAAGAAAGGTTAATGAGAGTGTAATATCCTTTGAAGGACGGTTTAGAATAGCTAAGGGAGGAAGTAGAACGCAAAGAAAGAGACAAAGATTGTTGCAGAAAGATGGGATGATATGAAAAAAGGGCTAAAGTTAAGAGAAGTATGATCTGTTCAAAGAACTGAGAACTCAGGGCTACTGAATTTAGACTAAGAACAAAGACATGTGGCTAGAGAGATAATAGAGATATCTTGAGTTTTAAGACATGTTCAGGAATGTTGGCTTTATGTTAAGAGCAGATAGGAGCTATTGAGAGACTTAATTTTTTTTTATTGATTTGCAAGCAGAGACATACAGAGAGAGATAGTATATGCATGCCAGGGCCTTCTAACCTCTGCAAAAGAATGCAGGATGCGTGCACACCTTATGTATCTGGCTTCATGTGGGTACTGGGGAACTGAACCCAGGTCGTTAGGCTTTGCAGGCAAGTGCCTTAACCTCTAAGCCATCTCTCCAGCCCTATTGAGGGACTTTCAAGCTGAGATTAGAAATGGGATGAAGAGGATCCACAGTAGTAATGGAGAGAAATGGGAAGTTTTGAGAGTCTCTTAATAACCTAGCTGGAGATTAGAAGGTGTTAGTGTCCAATGAGAGTCAGGAAATCTCGAAGCCCCAGGTTTCTACCTTGGGCTGAAGGAGAAGGGATGAATTTAGAGGGGAAGGTGGTCCTTGGTACCTTTAGTATCCTTTACCTTAGTCATGTTACGGAAGCCATTGTGGGTTAACTTGATGATATACTCAGTCTGCCACACTGTTCTCTGTGACCAATTGAGGCGAGCCCCATAGTCTGACATATTTGATAAGATGAGAATTCGGGAACCCAGCCTGGCCTGGGATTCTTACCCTCAGAACTTGCCGAAACTCATTGTCCAAGAGTTCTTTCAGCTCGTCTTTGTTCAGCACGGCACATTCCCCATGCTGGCTAGAGTACTGGTAGAAAATGTCGATGACCGTGACAATGCCTTGTAGGAGCTTAGACATTTTATTTTTTCAAGTTAAGTTAACCTAAGTGAGGGAAAAGAGAGACCCATCTCTTATTCCTCTTGTTAAAACACACACACAAATGTAGTTATGCATCACAATTTTCAGCCATGATTAATTCCCATCTGTTGTCATCAAAACCAACACAGAGCCGAATGACTTGTTTCAGTGGTGTAGCAAGAGAGTGATGAAATTAGAACACGACTCATATGTGTTATTTCCGTTTCAGAGTGCTTGTAGGAGAGAAGGTTTTCTGATTTGAGTTTCCTTGCCTCTCTCATAGATCATCCATATTGCCTTGGTTTGGAGTTATAGACTACAGAAATGCACTCGATAGATAGTCCATCCATTCCTCAGTTCCCTTTCCACACTCCATGGGAGCCAGGAGTATCACCCACATGGCATGCCTGAACCCAGCCGAAGGGCACCAGGGGCTAACCTGGAACCCTCAGAATGTCTAGGGACAGAGTGAGCAAATCCAAGCCTGTGTTGGGACAAGAAGTCAAGGGCAGTTTCTTTCAGACTTTAGCTTCTGCTCCCACTCTCTGTTGGGGACTCTTCCCCCGGCCTCACTGGTAACATTCCAGAAAGAAAAAGACCACGTGTCAAAGCTACAGCCTGCCTAGTGCTGACTAGCCTCCTGTATCATTGAGGAAAGACTCCAAGAAAGGAGGTCCTATGCACAGTTTAAAGTTCAATATGTAAAATGTCAAAGGTCCTGTACTGAAAAGAAGGCTGATTCCCAGTGTCTCTGCTTTCGAATCCACTCTGGACTTTCTCACTCGGTAGTCCTGAGTACCCATGAGTAGACCTGAGCTCTGCGTAGTTAGCTTCCCCAGGTACCCATGAGTAGAGCTAAGCCCCTGCTCACTTACCTAGTTCACCAGAGGAACAGTAGGATGGTGTCTGAGGCAGCTTGCAGGGTGCTGCTCGTTGGGAAGGCGGACCTTTTTATAGACAGAATAATGGTCCATGTTAGGGAGGAGCTGCTCACTGTGAGATGTCTTCATTCTCTCCTAAACAAGTCCAGCTCCTTCTCCATCTCCACCTCCCAGGTGTTTACCTTCCCATTTCCTTACACGCTGACCCGAGATTGCATTAGCAGCTCCCAAATCTGGGCTAGTATCAGCCCCACCTGCCAGGGCTCAGGACACTGCCAGGCTGTCGGGACTCACCTGGCTGGCATAGTGCGTTCACAAGTTGTGTGGACTTTAATAGAAGTTGATGGAAGGAGTATAGGAACATGAGGGCCCGAGCAGCAAAGAATCATAGAATTTAATGTTCAGAGGGCACCCGAGAGGCCATCTCATCAGACTCTTATTCTAAGCTACATTTCCATATGTGAGATTCCAGCCAAGGTGCCAGCCAGCCATGATTGTATTGCCTCTTGGAATCATCGACGGCTGCACAAGCTCTCTTTCCAGCTGGGTACCTGACCCCATTTCTGGCGTTCATGTCCAAGGCTTTCATTTCAACCTCTGTATAACTTTGGGAAGAAGAAATGCATGTTGTCTGGTCCCTCATGATCCAGCCTGTAGCTCCTCTCTGTTCCATTTTCTCCCTGTGTATTACCTTCTATCTTCCACTTGTAATTAATTATTTCAACCTTTCTGAATATACCATGCCATTTCATCTTTTTTGTATTATCTTCTTTCAAAAAATATTTATTTACCTACTTGCAAGCAGAGAGAGAAAGAGAGACAGAGACAGAGAGAAGGAATGGGTGTGCGAGGGCCTCTTGCAGAGGCATGTGCCACTATGTGCATCCGGCTTTACATGGGTACTGGGGACTTGAACCCGGACCATTGGGCTTATAAGTAAGTGCCTTTAACCAATGAGCCATCTATCCAGGCCTGCAATATCTTCTTAATGAGCTCTTATTCCTTGCAACCCACTTTAGGTCTCCTGTAGGAAGCCTTTCTTATATTATTCAAGAGGGCATTATAATTTATTATACTTATGCCAACCATCATAGCTTATAATCTTTAAAATTTGTTTTTATTCTATTTACCTTTAGTATAAAAACCAGTATAGAAAATATTGACAAGTGGAAAAATCAAAATGCTCGTAGACCCACTATCCAGAAACAGCTACTAATTATTTGGTTTCTAAGAACTTGGTTAACTATTCTTTCACACATGTACTTCTCTATGTCTTATATGATTGAGGCTATAAGGTCCTTGAGAACAGGAAATGGGCATCACTTAACCTCATGTCAAGGCATCTGATAAATGTTCATCTCTTTGAGTTCACTTGAAAAGGGAGCAAGGACCACGACTTCATTTCTGTGCGGAGACTGACTTTCACCTTTGCACAGTAGAACCAGGGTCTGTCTGACTGCCTTCTCTCTCGCCATCTCGTCCTAGAAGACATGCTTCCACCTGAATGTCAGCTGAATCTTAGCACTGGGAATTGATAAATAACTTTTTGCTTCCCCATGAGGACCTGGCTTCCAGGTTTTACCCATTCGGAATAAATAACATACATCTCCTGGGAGAAGTGATAAGTCACGTGGACTTGAAACTTGTGCAACATGGTCCTAAGGATTTGAGAAGAGGCAGTAGTAATTATTGGCAAATGCTAAATTACATAATTCCACACTCAACTATCATTAGGCTCTGCTTTTTTTCCCCTAAGAATTCCCCAAAGGGCTGTAAAGTCAGTAACCCCTCGATATTTTGCCCTCGATATTATGTGACCTCCGGATGCCTGGTTTGGGCCAGGCTGTCATGTTACATCAGGGCAATGGCTTTTTGGAAAGGTGTGACTGAGACTGTGAGTGAAGGGGAGGTGGAATTTGCTGAGTGGAGACCAATTTCCTGCAGGCGCCAGCTGTCATTTCAGAGGCAGGGATGGGTTGGAGGTCAAGACTCTTTCAGGTGAACAGGCCTCTGAGGCCAGTGTTCTTTTTAAAACGGGGTCAGCGATTTTCCGGGAAAAGGCTAGACTATAAATATGACAGGATTTGTGGGGCCCGATGATCTGCCTTCAGCCACGGACGATAAGCAGACGCATGTACAAGACTGCATTTGAAAACAACTTATTTATGGCCACTGATCTCTGAATGGCGGAGGTATTCTCCTGGGCTGGGCATAAATTGTGATGAGTTCCTGGGGGCTGAAGTGCCCGTTTCCTGCTGCTTTACTTGCTTCTCAGGGGGATCTTCCATTGGGGAGTCCCACAGCTAAAAGAAGGCACACACAGAGCCACCAGCCTCAGCCCCGGGGGAAGACAGGGAAAGGAAACAGAACAGCAGACCTTTGGTCCCTCATTAAAGGGAGGTATATTTTGGTTTGATGAAAGACAGAAATTTTATTTATTATTTGCATGTATGTGTGCTTATACATACATGTATGGGCCTCTTGCCACTGTTAATGAATGCCCACTTGGCTTTACGTGGATGGCTGAGAAACTGAACCAGGGCCAGTAGGCTTTGCAAGCAAGTGCCTTTAACTGCTGAGCCATCTCCCCAGCTCCTAGAGAAAGAAAATTTTAATCCCTGCCTTGACTAAAAATGAAATGTTATCTTCTGAAATCATTGAATTTGTGATGAGGATACTATGGAAACTTTCATGCGCATATAAGCCTCACCGTCTTTAGAAACACTTAATCCTTCTCGAACTTTATCTTCTGAATGTTCTTACCAATCAGAATTTTGCCAGTTTTTATTTTCTGATTTTTCTGATGACAATTATAAGCCTAGTGAAAAATGTGCATTTTCTCTTTGCAGTAAGGATTGCCATTGTGGGAATTAGACCAGATTATCACAGAAGTTCTAAAACTAAGGCTCACAATTTTACCCGTGTGTCCACCCACGGTAGCAAGGTTGGGCATTCAGACCCCCTCATAGTTTTAGTTAGTGGTTTTTCCTCTTTGCAGAAAATAGGCTTCAAGAGAAAATATCCCTTCCTCTCCCTCCCTCTTCCTCCATTCCATGACAGAATTTCATAATCCAGGCTCATCTAGAACTTTCTATAGCCCAGGCTGACCTTGAACCCTCAATCTTCTTGCTTCTCCCTCCTGAGAGTTATTAGGACCATGCACCACTATACTTTGCAAGAGAAAAGATTTCTTTCCTATTTAAAAAATATTTTACACATTTGGATGGAGAGAGAGAGAGAGAGAGAGAGAGAGAGAGAGAGAGAGAGAGAGAGAGAGAGAGAGAGAGAGAGGAGAACACCAGGGCCTCTAACCACTGCAAACAAACTTCAAATGCACGTGCCACTCTGTGCATCTGGTTTTATGTGGGTACTGGGGAATTGAACCTGGGTCCTTATGCTTTTCAGACAAGCACCTTACACAGTGACCCATCTCTCCAGCCCCAGAGAGAAAAGGTTTTTTATAGTCAGTGCCAGGGTCTAGATTTTTGAGTGGCTCCTCCGTGTGTTGGAAGACGAAGGGAAATTTTCTTCTTTCTGCCAATGTACAGATCTCTGTGTGCTGGTGTCCATTTTACTAATCCTCATAATTACCCCATCATGGAGGGATTATTACTTCCATTTTGCAGATGAAAAAAGTTGTGACTCACAGCACACGTCACTTGTTTCAAATTGACTATTAAGTGAAGACAAGGTTCAAATTCAAATCTGCCTCTAGGAATAGCTAGGGAGTAGGGAAAAGGCTTGGAGATAGTTCTTGAAGAGTGGAGTATTTTCCCCAAAGAATATGGCCCTCAAGTATAACTGGAAACTCTCTAACCATCCCTGTACACTCAAGTCTCCTGCCAGTTTGGAAGGCAGAGTGCTGTGCCTGTAGCGCCATCTGCTGGGTTTTAGGGAAATTCTGCAGAAAGTTCTTCCCTTCTCGTTTCTCCATAGTTTAAATGAGACTTCGTAAACAACAAGAATATTCATGAGAAAAGTTGTGACTCACAGCACACATTTCACTTGTTTCAAATTGACTCTTAAGTGAAGACAAGGTTCAAATTCATATGAATATTCATGGAAATATTCATATCTATGTGTGTGCATATAGATAGATTAGATAGATAGATGATAGATAGATAGAGGATATTTAAGTGGCCATGATTAAACAATATATGTTCTATTTTTTAATATTTTTATTTATTTGCCAGAAGGGAGAGAGAGAGAGAGAGAGAGAGAGAGAGAGAGAGAGAGAGAGAGAGAGAGAGAGAATGAGCATGGGTGTCCACAGACTGTCCATGGGTTGGTTCACTTCTGTACATAATAATTCTGGAATGTGCTAATAGTTTTCAGTTTACCTTGAAGATCCAATGGTGCCTTTTGGTTGTCCAGAGTGGACCTTAAAGTGGACCCTTTCTTTTCCTTGTGTTGAATCAGCTTCTTCTGGATCGCCTCAAGTGGATGCCTGTGCTTCATGGCCTCACATTAAAAATACACATATGAAAAAAAAAATACACATATGAATCTAATTATCTCTTCAATCAGTAGTTGGGAAGATTTGGTAAGTGGATGGAAATAAGGTTCGCAAACTTAGGAGAAAAAAAACAGGGACTTTTGGACCAATTTAGATTTAGTCTTATACTTGAAAGATAGCACTTGCTTGCAAAGCCTGACAGCCCAGGTCGGATTCCTCAGTACCCGCAGAAAGCCAGATGCATGGGATGGCTCATGCATCTGGAGTGAGTTTGCAACTGCAGGAGGCCTTGGCATGCTGTTCATTCTCTCTCCCTCCCCCCTTGCAAATAAATAAATAGAGTATTGAAAATAGATTTAGTCTATTTTTTGTTTGTTTGTTTGTTGATAGCTCAGGCTGACCTGGTTAAGAATTTTATTTAATTTTTATAAATAAGCTTATATAAAAATAAAAGTAATAAATAAGCTTATATTTTATTTATTATTACAGCGTCTATACACTTTGGGGAAGTAGTATATAAAGTACAGTTTTTGCTATTGTTCTTCAATTTGGGGGGGGGGTTCGAGGTAGGCTCACTCTAGCCCTGGCTGACCTGGAATTCACTCTGTAGTCCCAGGCTGACCTCGAACTCACATCAACCCTCCTACCTCTGCCTCCCAAGTGCTGGGACTAAAGGTCCCACCATGCCCAGCTTCAAAGGTTTTTTATTGAGATCTTTAATATATGAACATATTGGTCATGGTGGCATTGGGTAACCCTCTTATGTCTCTGCTTCCCAACCCTCTTTGAAAATAAAACACTTTGCCACAAAAGCAAAACAGTGAATACATTTGGTTTCTAGAATTTAAAACAATTGTTTTGGTTTTTGTTTGTGTTTGTTTGGTTTTTCGAGAGAGAGTCTCATTCTAGCTCAGGCTGACCTGGAATTCACTATGTAGTCTCAGGGTGGCCTCGAACTCCCGGTGATCCTTCTGCCTCTGCTTCCGAGTACTGGGATTCAAGGCATGTGCCACCAAGCCCAGCTTAAAATTATTTTTGAAATATGATTTAAATATGTTTATCATATCTTTTCAAATGTCAACTTTTGGTAAAGCAATTAAAAATAATAAATTTCATTTCAGAATTTAGTTTACATAGTCCAGTACCTGTAGGAAAAGAACCCTAATGGCTTATCTCTTCCCTTTAAACCGCGTATCTTTCCGTTTAAGCTGTCATTCTCCAAGCTCTTCTGGAGAGGGCCTGGGAGTGCTGTGCAGTGGTGGGGTGCATGCAAGGTCTTGGGTTCAATCCTCAGCACCCAAGCAAAGCAAAACAAGAACCCACCCAATTAGAGATGCACGTGCATATATATGAGAAAACGTGATGCCAAAATGCCTACCTAGTCTTCTTCACTTCTGTTACAGATTCATCATTTAAGCCCTAGCGACCTCTCTCTCGTTGAGAAAGCTTAGCTTCTCAGAATCCTCAGCCTAGCTGACTGTGACCCCAAGAGCCACGGCTGAGCGGCTCCCCTTCGATATTACCAAGCACAGCTCATTCTTTCTCTCTGCAAGGACAAGTGTCATTCTGTAGTCCGCGTGGTAGAAGCTGGCTTTGGACTCCCAGCAGCCCTCCTGCCTCAGAGTACAGACATTAGCCACCATGCCCTGTTCTAGGTCATTCTTTGACGTATGCATTTCAACTCATTTAGGCTGCAAGGAAGCTCCTCCTTTCCCTGAACCCTCTTCCCCAGCTTGGCTTTTCCTCATTTATAAAACCACTTGGGAGAGCACTCTCCGCCCTAAGCCACGTACCTACCTGATTTTGATTTGCATGATATTCTTGAAAATATGTTTTTTCAGACTCCCTGTCATCTGTTTCAAACCGTGAAATTTCAGATATTTTCTTCTACTGAAGATACTGGAAATATCTGATCATCTTTTGCATTTCCTGAGCCCAGTGCAACAGGAAGGGAAGGAAGGTCTCGCGGATCTTTCTCCAAGTGTTGACACGTACAGGTTCTAGATGCTCCTCAGTTTTGATCAAAGAAACGGTCATTAGTATACAAAACATCCCGAGCCAGTGATTTAATTACATTTATTTGTAATTTTTTCGAGGTAGGGTCTCACTCTAGCCCAAGCTGACCTGGAATTCACTCTGTAGTCCCAGGCTGGCCTCAAACTCACATGGATCCTCCTACCTCTGCCTCCCAAGAGCTGGGGTTAAAGGCTGCACCACCACGCCCGGCTTTATTCTTAAACTTTTTGCAGGTTTCTACTTACCTTTCCAAACAGGTACCATCAATTCTTTTATGACAAACTGATCAGCTCGTGTCTCATGGGCTCTCCTGGATCTGTTTTTCTTTCTCAAAGTTTCACCAGAACATCCCTCCACCAGAGCGTTCTTTGAACTGTCCAAGGCCAGCACGTGCTGGTCTCAGTGTGTTGTTGTTGAGGTGACCTGGGATGTTAGACACGCTGTCCGGACTGTCCAGGATTGGATCAAAGCCCCTCTCTTCCTCTTGAGCCGAGTTCTCCCTGCCTAGAACCACGCCGTCTATGACTCGGCCTTGCTGTCCATCACGACTGTTGGAGCTGCGTTCTGCTTGAACGTGGCTGGAGCCATATTGCCTCTGGCTGTGTGCAGATTGTCCACAGAGAGACATCCACGGTTCTGTATCTCGTGACTTCTCTTCACCATTACCGGACCCACAAGTCTCAGAGGACCAGATTGAGGATGCTTACGGAAAATGTAGATTTCTAAGGAAAAAGGGCAAAGGACAGAAATTTGGGGGCCTTCCTTCTCCAGAAGTCAGGCAGGGGGGCTGAGTCAGCCAAGCAAACCAGAGGTGGTGGCCAGCGAGGCAGCTGTGTGAGCCAGCAGAGAGCAAATGGCCATTACCCATCTACCTGCGCGCAAATTCTAGATGATTAGACTTCAAATGTAACATGACTAAAATGGAGCTTCCGATTGCCTCTCTCCAACTGTACTGCATTCATTTTTACTCAAAATAACAGGAACATGGCTTTTCTTCATCTCTAAGGTCCAACTAAAATGACAGGAGTCATCCTTAATTCCCCTTTAGCTAATCTTTTATTTATCAGACGAGCAAGTCCTCTTATCTTCCTCTTTAAAATATCCCTAATCTCTTTCTGACCGTCTTGGCTGCTCTGCACCCGGTCATCAAGCTCTATTACAAGTGGTCTTCCTTCATTTCCCGTCCGATGCCCACACGGCACCGCCATGAGGCCTTCAAGGGTTGACCAGAGAGAGAGACTTGTCTTAAAAGTCTGCAGGACCTTCCCCAGCTTGAACACTAGACACTCGTCACTACTCTTCTTTGAGACCTGATGCCCGTCCACTTCTCGAGTCCCATTTCGTGCCTCTCACTTCTCACTGGGCTGTACGCATCGACTCTCAAGGTCAGAAGAATGTGCTCTTCTCTGCTCCGTCTTGAGGACCTGTGTTCTGACTTGGGTCTTAGGTGTTTTTGTCCACATAGCTGACTTATTCTGATTTCTGTTCAAGTAAAACCTCCTATGAGTAACTTTCCCCCCTACGTAGGTACTCTAACACATTTTTGAGTGTGTGTGAATCTAGAACAGGTGAGTATGCATGTCAGATGTGTGCAGCTGTGTGTGCACAGGCCAGAGGGGGATGTTGTGCGTCTCTTCGACCAGGCGCTACTTATTTACTGAGTCTCTCATTTGAAACCAGAGCCTGCCAGTCCATCTTCCCTAGATATGCAGCTTGCTCTGGGATCCTGTCTCCACTTCGTGATCACTGGGATTATGTGTGGGCTATCGTGCTCACTGGGCATTTATGTGGCACTGGGGATCCGATCTTCAGTCCTCGTGTGTGTGTGTGTGTGTGTGTGTGTGTGTGTGTGTGTGTGTGTGTGTGTGATAAGAGCTTTATCCATTGAGCCATCTCTCTAGACCCTTGTTTTTTTTTAATATTTTATTTATTTGCAAAGAGAGAGAATGGGTGCACCAGGGCCTTTAAGCCACTGCAAATGAACTCCAGACACATGTGCCACTTTGTGCATCTGGCTTTATGTGAGCGCTGGGGAATCAAACCCAGGTCATTAGGCTTTGCAGGCAGGTGCGTTAATCGCTGAGCCAGCTCTCCAGCCCCCTTGTTTTCTTTATAATACTGTATTTCTGCAGTAAATAAATTTGAAATTTACTTAGTGTCTTTATCTCTCTACAAAATGTGGGGACTCTCTGAGATCAGAGTTTTGTTTGTTAAGTACTGTAACCCCAGAATCTAGATTTGGGCTGGTTGGTCAATGTTGCGTGAATGAGCACATGGCTGTTCATCCATGGAGAATCCATTTCACTGTCCACATTTTATTTGCGTGCTCATCACATCTTTCTTCATTATTGCATGTGCTATACTGAATTACCATTCCACTATACGGGATTTCTTTTCGAGGGTAGTCACCATACCTTATTTATCTTTGTATCTCTAACTTGTATCCAATTGGCTGCTGAATAAATAGGACACGAGCAAATGGGTGAGTTACTGAGTTACAACGCAACTCTCATTAGTTCAGGCAGTAGAGATCAGATGACTGCTTTCCAGATAAGCTTCTACCTTGCTGATACAGACACAGCTTTATCCTACCGAGGCTGTCTAAATGATCACCCAGGCATTTCCTTGATCTTACTCAGGCTGTGTAAATGATCACATATCCATAGGATGTAAGAGCCAGGCATTTTCTTTATCTTACTGAGGCTGTTTAAACAATCATATATCCACAGGATGTAGGATCCAGGTATCTCCCTTATCTTATTGATGTTGTCTTGGGATATGATCGCATATTCATAGGATGTAGGACCCAGGCATCTCCTGCACCTGCACACTCAGCATCTCAGGAGGCAGTGCTTCTCATGTGGTCCATAGCAGGAGCTGATATCTAGAGAAAGTCTGGAAATCATAGAAACTTTCCATTGTGCTGACTTTTCCTTTCAGCCTTCCGTGATGCAAGGCTGTGTAACGAGCAAAGAGAATGCTGCTGATCTCTGAGAAGGCACATCTCTGCACTCAACTTCCTTCTCCGTAAGTAATTTTATGGTTACAGGGGACCTTAAAGAGAGAAAACAAGCATCTGTCACTTTGTGCATCTGTTTTAAGTGGGTACTGGGGAATAAAACCTGGATCATTAGGCTTTGCAGGCAAGCGCTTTAACTGCAGAGCCATCTCTCCAGACCCCCATTTGCTTTTGATTAGGTTGATTTTCCATTTTTGAGCTCTTTGTATATTTTGGATATTAATCTTCTGTCAGATGTATAGCCACAAAGATCTTCCTCCATCTGCAGGCTGTCTTGCCATTCGATTAACTGTTTCCTTTCTAGAAGCTCTTCCATTTCAAAAGAAATGTCCATCAATGGCCTTATTTCCCGAGTGACTGGAGTCCTAGTCAGGAAGTCCCCACCTATGCCCAAGTCTTGGAGCACATTCCCTACTTTTTCCTCTCTCAGTTTCAGAGGTCTTTGAGCTATGTGGGGTTGAGTTTTTGCAGGGTGAGAGAAAAGGATCTCGTTTTAATATGTCAATATCCAGTTTTCCCAACACTCTTTATTGAAGACAGGCGCTTCCTTTTCTCCAAAGTGCATTTTGTCAAAATCCAGGTGGCTGCATTTGTGTGGACTGATATCTGAACTGATCTACGTGTGGTATGGGGCCAAACACCGTGCTGTTTTTATTACTATGGCTCTGTCATATGACTTGAGATCAGGCATGGTGGGGCATTCTTCTTTTCTTAGCATTACTTTTGCTTTCCAGTATCTTTTGTACTTCCATACAAATTTTAAGATTTTTTTCTATTTCTGTGAAGAATTGTACTGGAATGTTGATTGGGACTGTATATAATCTGTAGATTGCTTTTAATTACATATCTATTATTACAATATTAATTCATTTGATCTGTTATCATGGGAGGTTCTTCCACTTTCTAGTGTCTTCCACAATCTTTTTTCAGTGTCTTAAAGTTTTCATTGTTTCCTTGGTTAAATTTATTCCATTGTATTTTTTTTTGTTTGTTTTTGTTTTTCGAGGTAGGGTCTCACTCTAGCCCAGGCTGACCTGGAATTCACTATGTAGTCTCAGGGTGGCCTCGAACTCATGGTGATCCTCCTGCCTCTGCCGCTGGAGTGCTGGGATTAAAGGTGTGCGCCACCATGCCGGGCTATTCCATTGTATTTTTGAGGCTATTGTGAATGGTACTGTTTCTCTGATTTCTTTCATAGTCTGTTTGTCATCAGTATATAATATAAGCTACTGTTTTTTGTATATTAATTTTACATCCTGCCACTTTGCTGAAAGTATTTTTATCAGTTTTAGAAGTTTTCTGGTGGAATCTTCCTGGTGTCTGATTTATAGAATCACATCATCTGCAAATAAGGAGGCTTTGCCATCTTCCTTTCCTATTTGTATCCCTTTTATTTCTTTTAAAATCACTTAAAATATCTTTTTAAAATTTATTTGCAAGCAGAGAGAGAGAGAGAGAGAGAGAGCAGAGAGACAAAGAGAATGGGTGCGCCAGGGTCTCCAGCTGCTGCAAACAAACTCCAGACACATGGGGCCACTTTGAACATCTGGCTTTATGTGGATCCTGGGGATGCTAACCCAGATGGTTGGGCTTTGCAGGCAAGCACCTTAACCACTGAGCAATCTTTCCAGCCCCCCCTTTAAATTTTTTTATTGAGAACTTATAACATGCTATAATTTGATCACACTCTCATTCTGCTGCCCTCTTTTGTCCTCCCACCCCACCTTCTATCTCTTCCTCTTGGCCTGGTGTTCTAGCTAAGACTTCCAATACTGTCTGGAGTAGGAGTAGAGACAGTGAACATCCTGGTCTTCTTCTTGATTTCAGTGGAAATGCTTTGGGGTTTTCTCTACTTAGCATGATGTTGACTATAAGGTTGTTTGTTATATATATTGAGATAATGTTCTCTTATTGTATTGAGATATGTTTCCTCCAACCCTAGTCTCTCCAAGAAGTTTATCATGAAGGGATGTTGGATTTTGTGTTTCCAGTTACACTAGTTGACCAAGGAATCCTTCTGTCTCCACCCCTCAGGGCTGGGGTTGCAGACATGTACAGCCATGCCTGACCTCTTTTCTTTTCACTTGGGTGTTGGGGATTGCACTCAAGTGGTACCTGCTTAGTTCTCTCCATCCCCAACTCAGGGCTGTTGGGTTTTGTCAAAGGTATACATATATATACATATATATATATCACATGAGATATATACATGTATATATATATATATCACATGACTTCTGTTCTTGAGTCCATTCATGTGATGAAATACATTGATTGATTTATATATGTTGAACCATTCCTGTATCTCTGGAACAAAGCCAGATTGATTATGGTAAATGATCTTTATGATATGCTCTTGATTTGGGTTTATAAGTATTTGAAAAAATTTTCAATTCACCTTTATCAATGAGATTTGTTTATAAGTTCCTTTTTATTATTGTGTCTTTATTTGAGTTGGGAAATGCTCCTTCCTTTTAGTTTTACAGAATAATTTGAGAAATATTGGTGCAAATTCTTCAAAGGTCCAGTAGAATTCTGCAGTGACTCCTGGGCTATTTTTAGTTGAGAGATGATTTTTATCACTGTTTCCATCCTTGCTAGCTCTAGATGGTTTTATTTATGTCATTTTGGTTTAAGTTTTGGTAGGCCATATGCATCTAAACATTCACCTAGGCCTTCAGTGGGATTTAGATTTTAAGTCATCTTAGGATTTTCAGAATTTTTAGTGTGTTGACAAAGTTTCTTCAATACCTATTTTAGCAAGAGTTTTTTAAAAATCATAAATAGATACTGAATTTAAAAAATAGTTTTATTTATTTATTTAATCTTTGATTCTTCAGCTGAGACAGCAAAAAAGATGATTCACTGCACACGCATTACACGTGGTCATGAATGAGAACAGAGCTGGCCCAGAATGCCAGAAGTCCAGGACAGAGTATCAACAGGGACCATTTTGGTTGGAAGCTAGTGGCATTTCTGAAAGGTGGTCTTGGCGATCGCATGGTGGTGGAGCTCCGGATGCCTGGAGACAGATCCATCCGGGAAGGTGACAGCACCCAGCATCCCTGGCCTCCAGTGGTCCTCCGTTCTGCTCCTGCGGCTTCCCTGGATGCACAGAGCTTACTGGACCTCGTCTCTTTCTTTTGTGTTTCAGTCTGCACAGCCGCTTCTCCCTCCACTTTGCTCTCATGGCGCACGCGTTCCTGCTGAGAAGATGGCCTTCGTATGAAGGGGTCTCTCCCAAGAAGGAAGCGCTGTGCTGGAAGCTGGGCTCTCAGCTCTTCCTGTGTGCGGATCAGCCCTGACTTTTATCAAGTTTTTTTTTCCTCTGTCCATTGAGTTGATTGGGGATTTTTGTGCTTTGTTCCATGAATCTCCCATATCATGTTGATTTATTTGGACATGATGAATCTTTGCATGCCAACGATAAAACAGCCACAGAGGAGAAATGCAGCACTATTCTACATATATGAGATCTCCAAATAGTCCAGTTGTAGAACCAGTGCAATAGTGATGGCTGGGCTTCAGTCTAGGGAAAGCAAGGAGGCACCATCTAGCAGGCAGAGTGGCATTCGGCTGATATCAATGACTTTGCAGATCTGCTGTACACAATGCTCGTCAACCTATGATATTGTGTGCTTAAAACTTCGAGGGTGGCTGGGCATGATGGCGCACACCTTTGATCCCAGCACTTGGAAGGCAGAGGTAGGAGGATCGCTCGCTATGAGTTCGAGGCCAGCCTGAGACTATATAGAGACTTAAAGGTCAGCCTGTAAGTCTCACTCTCACTATATAGGCTACAGTGAGACTCTACCTCAAAAAACAAAATACAAAAAACCCAAATAAACAAAAAATTTAAGGGTGGCTCTCATGCTAAGTGTCCTTAGCACATAACTCACTTTCCATTAATTGCTTCCCCTACTTAGAGGTATGCTTGAGAGGCTGGATCATAATCCAAACCCAGGTCTGACTTTATATTATAACAGTTTACCTGGCAATGGAATACACCTTGGCAAAATGAAGATCTAATTCCTAGTGGGCCCATAGAAACCATGAGAACTCTACCCAAGCAACCACGTGGGCTTGAAGAGTTTCCCAAGACCACAAGAGGAGCTGCGAGGAGGACCGGTTCCTGCTTGCAAGGAAAGACAGTGTTTCCCGACAGGTGAGTGAGTGGTTGAACAGTGTTATCAGTGGCTAGTGGACACTATTGTTCAGCTCATCCCTATTGGTTCACGTAGTTTCTCTCTACTTCCTCTTGAGTCTCTGAGTCCCAGAGTATCTGTGTTCTCAACCTTGACTGTTCTGTGATACTGTGATATCCTTGGCTTAGGTATAAACTGTGGATTTAGAAAGAACTAGTAGAAATGTTTATTCAGTAAACCAGGTGGAGGTTTGCTTTATGTTTCTTCTATGCTTACAGTTTGAAGCAGATGGAGTCAGGTGCATCACCCATGTGCCCAGTAGATGTCAGCAATGGGCTATTTGCGATCAGGAGTCAGCCTCCACATTATCTTGAAAGGACCATAAATATTCAGTGTGACAGAGGCTGGGCTGTGAAATAGCAGAAGCCACAAGTCTGTGGTAAGGACGTTGTGATGGTTAAGTTTTGATGTCAACATGACCTTTCAAGTGATCTTGGGTGGGTCTCTGAGGATGTTCACAGGAAGGCAGCCTCTCAGTAGGGGGCAGGATGTAAAGAAGCTCAAAGAAGCTGGAAGTAAACATCCTTTCCTGTGTGGGCCGTGCAGGAAGGAAACTCCAGAGACTCAGGAAGCCATTCAGTCTGGGATAGGGTTGTAAGACCCCACCCTAAGGCTATATAAAGGGGAAGAAATTCTCTCCTGTCCCTCCTGCCTGTTTGCTATTATGTGTGTGGTGTAGGTGATGGGTTTTTCTCTCTGCCCGGACCTGCCTCTTTCGCAGTTATGGAACTTCCCCTCAATCTGTAGTTTCAATAAATCCTTTCCTTTCCCAAATTGTGCCTGGTTTGAAGATTCATCCCAGTGGCGTGTGGCTGACTAACGACAGAGGTTATTCCATCCTCAAATTGTGACTTCTGATGTCGTTCTAGTCGTTGCTATTTCAAATGACAGAAGGAGGAAGCAGCAAAGATTCAGAGGTTTTCTTCTTAAATCAGAAAGAGGTTCCACATGTTGCCGTGTGCACCTGGTGGGACCATTAAGTCTTAATTCAATGGAGAATTTTCATAGGGAGAGAACCCCCTAACATGTTCCCCCTGAGCATGAATTATAATGTGTTGGTTACATTGGGCCTTTCTGACTTACTATAGTTTTGTAGGCTATTGCACTTATTTATTTATTTTTATTAATTCTGATGCTGGAGCACATATTAGGCAAGCACCTCACCCCTGAACCAAATGCAGCTAATCAATGCAGTCGTCCATGAGAAGCTCTGTGGTTAGAATTTAGGAATTTGTGGAGGCTTGGGGTGGGCGCTGCTGAGCTGGGACGTCTTCAGGGATGTGTGGTGTGGCCTGTGTGTGTTCACACGGAGCTCAGCAGGGCTGATGCTACTGCTGGTGGCATTGTCACTAGGGTTTTATGGACCTGCC
>PVHP010033256.1:0-13482 GCA_004024765.1 Zapus hudsonius | reverse complement strand
CAGGACTGCACAGGTCACAGGAAGCTTGCCAAGCCAGCCCACCAAGGAAATGGGCCCAGGACAGGAAGAGGAAGGGGGAGGTGGAGTCACTGCCCCCTTGGCCATCTTGCCTTATCAAGGGCTCCTTTTTCCTGTCTGCTTAGCCAAAGAAACTGCCTCCTATAGTGTTTCACAAGCACCTTTAACTCCTGCGCTGTCTTCCCCGAAAGGTCATCTGAGTTTACTTTATGTGACATCTGACCTTTCCAAACTGTCTACTGCTCCCTATTTCCCTACCGTCCATAAAGGGTTTCTGCCACACAGCCATGTGCTACCACTTGCCACCAGCAGGACTGAGGAGTAATATGGGAAGAGTGACTTATCAGGCCTCTTCAGATGAGAGAAGTTCCCCTAAAGGACTCCCTGGGGACTTGGGCGCTGTGAAGAAGGTCTACAGGAAGCATGCTCTTTGCCTGATTCTTCTTCCTGTTTGCTGCATCACAGACAAACCTGCTTGAGCAAACTGTGGGGGTCTGAGGGGGATGGGCACACTAGGCACTAAAAGAGGTAGCTCTTTCTGGTTCTTCTGCTTTCTCTGGAAGCACAGGGTTCCACACTGCTCATGAGGGCTTTCCCAATGACCCCACAATTCTGTCAACTGACAGCTTTTGCAATGGGACACAATGGGTCACATCTTGGTGAGTGCAAAGCTAAAAGCATGAGAGAGTGGAGAAGGCTTATCACCTAATCAGACAAAAAGAGGACAAGAGTCATTTCCACACCAAGGCCTCCCAACAAAGGAAATGTAGAGATTTTATTCAGGGAGCCCATAGTATTCACAGAGATATGGGTCCATTCCTGAGCATGCTCAGTTCAAAGTCATAATATAAGAAGGAAAGATAAACTGAGTGTAATAGCTCACACCTATAATCCCAGCACTTGGAAGGCTGAGGGAGGAGAAGGACTGTGAGTGTGAGGCCAGCCCGGACTACAGAATGAGTTCCAGGTCAGTCAGAGCTAGAATGAGATCATGCCTCAAAAAACAAACCAACAACTAACAAACAAACAAAAAACAGTGGGGCATGTTGGCACATACCTTTAATCCCAGCACTATGGATGCAGAGGAAGGAGTATTGCCATTTGTTGGAGGACATCCTGAGACTACATAGTGAATTCCAGGTCAGAAAGAGGCCCTACAACTGGAAAAAATCACCAAAAAACAAAACAAAACAAACAAACAAACAAAACAAAACAAAAAACCCAAAACAACAAGAAGTAAAAAACCATAAGCAAATAGGAAAAGGGAGCCTGGTTGAAGGCACCTGCTTGTATGTCTGGTGGCCTGGGTTTGATTCCCCAGTACTCATGCAAAGCCTGGGTTTGATCCCCAGTACCCATGTGTGGTAGTTTGACTAAATGTCCTCCAATAGATTCAAAAGTGTAAAAGTTTTTTTTTCTAGCTGTCTGGCCACTTAAGCTGGATTCTAGGCTCCAGCCATAAGGTATTTTTAAGGTGGATGTAAAATTCTAGCTATATGTATACAAAGAGCAGTCTGAGCTCAGGCAAGGAGGTCCTGCTGTTTTGTTAAAAAAAAAGTTGGAGTGTGCTGGCTGGAGGTGCTGGGCGGGTTTCTCTCTCTGCTTGGATCTGTGAAAGAGGACCAGCCTTTTTCTTCATTATTGAACTTCCCCTGGATCTGTTACTTTAATAAATATTTTCCTCCCAAAACTATGTCTGGTTTGGAGCTTCTTCCCAGCAGTGTGTGGCTGACCATGACAGATTTTGTACCAGGAGTGGGGTGATATAGCTGAGATGAATCTGACCATGTGGATTTTGGTCTTCTGGAACTTGAGTGCTGGAGGAATGGACATGGACTTGGTACTTATAACTGAAGATGCCTTCCAGAGAAGTAAGCCAAGTTTTATAGACTATTCTGGTGAGAATTTGAAAATGCTCAGTGCAAAGAGAATTGCATTTGGAGGCTTGGCTTATAAACTTTCTAAGGGGAAGGAGACTGCAGAAAACCTTAATAGAAGTATGTGCCTGGGTTAAGGGGTGGATGCATCCTACCGACCATGCCCAGAGAGTTTGACCAAGGGGTTAAATTTAAAAAATGGACTGTTATACTTGATTATGGATATAAAACTGAGAATTTAAGATTTAAAGTTGGAAAAACCTTAAAACAAGTTTAACTTACTGGCACAGAGACTGGCTTTTGATTATGGCCCAACTGCTTTACATTAAAACAATGGAGAGATGCCTGAGGTGTTTCCACCCAGGAAGGACTAAATGATGGACTGTACAAAGTCTTTGGAAAGGAAATCGCTGAAAGGAAGGAATCTGCTCTTCAAAGTCACTGCTTATATTTTGTCCCTGGATTAACACCATGGCTGTATCCTGCATACCTGGTATTGCTTTTGAAAGCATGGAAAATGCATGCATGGAGTGGGTCGTAAAGTACACATGGTTCCAGGAGCTTCTGCTGAGATGTGATGTATGGAACAGGGCATAAAGTTCCTGATTGGCCAGTGAAGCCATTGGAAGGTAGACCATAGTTTACAATGGAGATCTGAAAGCATTTGGATGTACCATGACTGTACAAGGGGTACCATGGAGCACTGTTGGCTTGGGATGAAAGTTTTCCCAACTACTCAGCTAAGCTGGAGGGACAAATTGAAAAAGAGACTGTCAGTCACTTGTGCTATGGGACTTGAACTGCAGATATGGTGTTTACTAATGTTTGTTGAGTTTACATTGGCCCAGTCTTTCTTTGTTATGCCTCATAGCAGTTGGAGATGTTTACTCTGTGCCATTATATGCTAAAAGTCTATAGCTTATTTTGATTTTACAGAATTTACAGTTAAAAGAAATCTTAAATCTCAGATAAGACTTCGGACTTTAAAACAGCCTTAAAGTTGGTAAAGACTGTGGGACCTTTAAAATTTGACTGAACATAATATAGTTAGTTATAAATCTATTGGGGGCCAGGGTGGATTGTGGTAGTTTGACTAAATGTCCCCCAATAGATTCAAAAGTGTAAAAGTTTTTCTTCAGCTGCCTGGCTGGAGGAGGTGTCACTTAAGCTGGATTCTAGGCTCCAGCCCTAAGGTATTTCTAAGGTGGATGTAAAATTCCAGCTATACATATACAAAGAGCAGTCTGAGCTCAGGTGAGGAGATCCTGCTGTTTTGTTAAAAAAAAAATTGGAGTGTGCTTGCTGGAGGTTCTGGGTGGGTTTCTTCTCTGCTTGGATCTGTGGAAGAGGGCCAGCCTTTTTCTTCATTATTGAACTTTCCCTGGATCTGTTACTTTAATAAATATTTTCCTCCCAACTGTTCCTGGCTTAAAGATTCATGCCAGTGACGTGTAGCTGACCACAAAGCCATGTAAAGCCTGGATTTGATCCCCAGTACCCATGTAAAGCCTGGGTTTGGATTGCTTAGTACCCATGTGAAGCCTGAGTTTGATTCCCAGTGCCCATGTGAAGCCTGGGTGATGGATAAAGTGGCAGTGCAGCACGTGTCTGGAGTTTGTTTGCAGTGCAAGCAGCCCTGGTGTGCCCATTCTCTCTGTCTCTCTCTCTCTTCTTTTCTTTATTTATCTCACAAATAAATAAACAAAGCTATTTTTTTAAAATGAAGGGAAGATGGTGGCAACAATGGCCAACATCTGTAATCCTAGCATTGGAGTGTAGAGGCAGGAGAAACAGGAATTGAAGGTAATCTTCAACTGTGTGGTAATTTCAAGGTCAGCCCTGGGGACTTGAGACCCTATTTTATTTAAAGGGAGGAGGAGAATGTTGAGTGATTAAAGGCACTTGCTTGCAAAGCCTACCTCCCCAGGTTCAATTCCACAGTATCCTTTTAAAGCCAGATGCGCAAAATATCACATGTGTCTGGAATTCATTTACAATGTCAAGAAGCCCTGGTGTACCCATTCTCTCTCTCTCTCTCTCTCTCTCTCTCTCTCCCCTCTGTCTCCTTGCAAATAAATAAAATATTTTAAGTAAGAGCTAGTAGACACATTTTGGGGTGTGCCTAGCTCAATTCATGGAGGGTATGTTTAAAAAGTTAAGATGGGAAACAGGAATGCCTCTGGATTTGCATCATAAAGTCTTAGCTAAAAATCATGGAAGGACATTTTGAAGGCACATTCATATAGGAGTTTGCCTCACTTAGGATCTAACACAATCCCTGAGTTGAGTGTGTGGGAACATGAGTTGTCCCTGCCAGACTCCTCAGTGAATGACCCAGCCCTCTTATGTGTCCATTACCTCCTGTGTCCATTGACTTTGAGAGTGGGTGCCACACTGTACCATCCCCACACACATAACTGCTCCTCAATGCCTACTTCTTGTAAATGGCACCATGTACAGGAGGATAGGAAGAAGGGGCACTGTGCAGGCAGGATTAAAGATCATATGATAGGGAGGTTGCCTCAGATCATCTGTGCAGGTCCCCTTAGAGCCATTAGGGGGAGCATGCTGATTTCAGAATTCTGTCCTCTGGAATCCCAAGAAAATAAATTTCTATGGTTTAAAACCTCCCAACATGTGGGAAATATATTACAGGAGCCTTAGTCAACTAATCCAGCAAATGACCTCAGGGGATGAATTTCTATATATTCAACAAACATTTGCTAGATGCCAGGCACCGTGGTGGGTGCTAAGACACAGCAGTAAACAGGGCCACCCTGCCCAGCCCAGCCCATCGAAAGGAAGTCTAATCAGACCACCACCTGATAGGGCTGTGTTCCACACAATACTAAAAAGGGAAACAGGATGGCTTTGTAAGTGTCCCCTGCAATGCCATACTTGAGGGGCAATTCCTGCATAATTCCTGTACAGGCATTCTTGTGATGCCCAGAGTCATCTCCAGAGAAAGCAAAGCTGTCTGGGGCCCCACTTCACAGCCTCAACCTCAGAGAAGACCCCTAATAAGAAGTGTCCTGAAAGAGTGGTTTTTCCATGTTAACACAGAGCCCAGGCGCATGCAGGTCATTAACACCAAACTCCAGGGCAAGGTCTTGACTCTGGCAACACCTTGTTCAGATGAGTCAAAACATGCTGGAGCTAGAAGCTTCCACACGCAGGCAAACCCTGGGCCTTCCCATAGGTCAGCAGGCAGTGACCTCATGGAATCACCCCATGTGGTACATTCCAGAGTGGTTAAAATCTTAGCACCACCCTGGTATTACAAGATACATGAATGTGCATAATATCTGCTGATCATGGCCAGAATGCTGGATGCCTAACCCACGTGGAGCAGCTGGGTGGGGCTGGTGGGGGAGGGGCTGGGTGGGTGCATTCTGCATCTAGGAACTTCATCATCTCCCTCCTGCCCAGCCCTGAACCCTTGAAAATTACATGTAACCTACTCCTGTGATTCTAGTGTTTGGAAGGTTGAGGCAGGAAAATTACCAAGAGTTCTTGCCCAGCAAGGGCTACATGGTAAATTCCAGAACAATCTGGGATTCAGAGTGAGAAGCTGTTGCAAAAATTCTGAAAATATAAAAATAAATGAATTATATGTTCTTTTAAAAATATTTTTTAGGGGGGCAGAACAAGATGGCCTCACCAGGACACTCCCCATAAAGTTTTGAGATTCCAGCTGGGATTCAGATCCCGGACCTCAGCCGGCCCCAACCCAAGGCACACCCCCTCCCCAGCTCCTGCACCATCTTAGACGAGGTTCCCCAACTGCTCTCTGCTCCTGCAGAGGTCTGGAGAGCCACCCCTACCCCACCACAAGCTTTAGCTGGTTGGTTAGGTTATTAATTTGGGATCATTCTGTCTTTGTTATGTAGGCATTCGGTGCTATAAATTTTCCTCTTAGGACAACCTTCATTGTGTCCCATAGGTTTTGGCATGTTGTACTTTCATTATCATTTGTCTCAAGAAAAATTTCAATTTCTGTTTTAATTTCTTGAACTACCCATTCATTATTTAATAACATGTTCAGTCTCCAATAATTGGGGCATTTTCTATTTTTTCTCCCATTGTTTATTTCCAGCTTCAGTGCATTGTGGTCTGATACGATGCAGGGTGCTATATCAATTTTCTTAAATTTATTTAGACAAGATTTGGGACCTAATATGTGATCTATTTTGGAGAAAGTTCCATGAGCTGCTAAGAATGTATATTCTGTAGAGTTGGGATGGAAAGTTCTATATATGTCTGTTAGGTCTAGTTGGTCTATGGTCTTGTTAAGTTCTATTATTTCCCTATTGATCTTCTGTGTCTGGTTGATCTGTCTATAGTTGATAGTGGTGTATTAAAGTCTCCAACTATGATGGAATTGGAGTTTATTTTAGATTTGTTTTCCATTAATTTTTGCTTTATGAAATGTGTTGCACCTGTATTTGGTACATACATGTTTGTGATTGTGATATCTTCTTGTTGGATCATTCCCTTGATGAGTAAGAAGTGGCCTTCCTTGTCCTTTTTAATTAATTTTAGTTTAAAGTCTATTTTGTCAGATATTAGTGTAGCCACTCCTACTTGTTTTTTACTTCCATTTGCTTGGAATATCATTTTCCATCCTTTCACTCTGAGGAGGCTTTTTAAAATATTTTATTTATTCATTTTCAAGCAGAGAGAGAGAGAGAGAGAGAGAGGAGAGAGAGAGAGAGAGAGAGAGAGAGAGAGAGAGAGAGAGAGAGAGAGAGAGAGAGAACACCAGGGCTACCACCTTGTGGGTCTGGCTTACATGGGTCCTGGGAAATTGAACCCAGGGCCTTAGGCACTGGAGGCAAGTGCCTTAACCGCTGAGCCATCTCTCCAGCCTGGAGGTTTTTATCTTTAGAGGTGAGGTGGGTTTCTTGGAGGCAACAAATGGAAGGGTCCATCTTTCTGATCCATCCTGCTAGTGTGTGTCTTTTTATGGGAGAATTGAAACCATTAATATTCAAAGTTATAACTGTGAGACCTGACTCAATACCTGCTTTGGTGAAGGGTTTATAAGATTTGGTGCCTTGTCCTTCTATGATGCTTGCATCACTCTAATACCAAAACCACCTGGTAAACCAGGAAGTACAGCAATAATTTAACCAATGGGATCTCATCAAGCTAAAAAGTTTCTGTACAGACAAACTTACCATACTCAAAGCCAATAGACCACCATCAGGTTGGGAGTTAATCTTTGCAAGCTGTAACATAGATAATATCTAGAACTTACAAAGAACTCAATAAATTAAATAATAAAATATCAAAGAGCCCTCTCACAAAATGGGCCTCTGAGCTCAACAGGGAATTCTCAGAGGAAGAAATACAAATGGCCAATTCTCACTCAAGAAAATGTTCAACATCAAAAAAAAAAAAAGAAAAGAAAATGTTCAACATCATTAATCATCAGGGAAATGCAAATCAAAACAACAATGAGATTCCACCTCACTCTAGTAAGACTGGCAATCATTAAAAAAACTACCAACAATAGCTTTATCTAAGAACCTATGATACTGAGTATATTGTGTTATTATATATAATTTTAAGCCAATAAAAATGTTAAAAATCTTTTAACCTTTTTTTTAGTGTATCAAGTTTAACAGCAAACAGGTCATCAGAACCCCCCCATCCTCTCCTTCTCATTCAAATCCCCAAACTCTAGATCCTTTTTGTCCTGTTCAAGTTGGAAGAGTCACAGATGTTTTGGTCACAAACTGACTTTGAAAATCATCACCATCTAAAGAAGTTGCTTACAACCAAAAAAGAGCTTCAAACTCAACAACTTTGTCATTAAATCAATTTAAAAACCAGAGAACTTGACTAAAAAACTCAATCAAGCCTGGTGTAGTGGCCCAGACATTAGATCCCTGACTTTAATCTCAGCAGAGGGTGGAGGAGTTCCAGATCACAAAGAGAGTCCTAGATCATCTTGGGCTAGAGTGAGACCATGCCTGGGAAAACTAAGTCTTCCAACTTCCTGGAGAGCAAATCTGTACTAAACCAAAGTGTCATTCCCTTTCCTCCCCTGCTCTTCTTGGGTCTTTTCTTAGACCTTGCAGTAGTCTTGGAGTGGCTGCTACATCAGCGACTATGGTGATGACCTGCAGATGGAGAGGCTGAGCCTAGTCCTAGGTCTCCAGACCTGCTTCTGTGGTTGTGGCTCCTAGGACCCTTGCTCCTCTGTCTTTCTCCATTGGGGGGGGGGGGGGGAGAGAAGGGTCCAGAATCTTTTGGGTGATCCACTGGGCCTTCTGGGAGACCAACTCCAGCTCCTCCTGGAGAACAGCACCTGGGTGTGTCCAAGTCTCTCTAGTGGCTCTGGCAGCGACCACGTGATGGTCTTCCTCCTCCCCCACCTCCCTCCTCCAGTGAGGACTGGACTGCAGTCATCCAGGCCCTCTTTCAGAGCACTAACTCTGGAGCTCAGCTTCCTCCAGCACACAGTTTCTGGAGCCCGGGCAGAATGATGTCACAGACTCACCACACAGCAGCTCATATGCAGGGATAAATTCAATTTCCCTGCTTAGGTTCCTGCACCTGGTTTTCTCAAGTCAGTGCACAGGGGCTCCCGGGACCTGCAGCCATCCCTGGCTGTAGGCGCGGCCTCGTGTCCAGGGCCCCCAACACCGCTCATACTTGAACTGGTTTTATAAAGTCCAGCAGGATCCCCTTCTCGGGTTGGAGTTGCATCTTCAAGGTGAGAGACAGGGACTTGGCTGGATGTGTCCCCCACATACCACCCACAACCTCAAGTCCATGGCTTTGCCCCCCCCCCCCCAGCTCAGCGCTGAGGCCGAAACACTGGACTTTCCAATGCCCGGACTCCGATCCGAGGGGACGATCTTCACCAGATGCTGAGGTCGGCGCCATGGACGCTGCATGCGTCCTTGTCCATCTCGGAGCTTGTGGTCCTGATTCCTGGGCTCCTCGAAGGGCGCAGGCGCGGGTGTGAAAGATGCCCAGAGGGATGGAGGAAGGGGAGGGAGCCCAGGACACTGCCCAGGGACCTCCAGTGACCTGCACCCAGGCCCAGGGAGTCCATGCTGGCATGCAGGGGCTGGGGGACATTTATCCTGAGCCCTGGGTGGGCGGAGCTAGTGATGCAACCCAGACACCACCTGGGGGCGGGGCCACAGTTTTGTAGCTTCTCAGCTCTCCTAATCATGACCTGTTAGAAGACTTTTTTTTTTCTGTTCTATTCTTTCTTTCCTGCTCCTCCTTCTTCATATTATTATTTTTTGAGTTTTGGAGGTAGCATCTGGCTCTACCTCAGGCTGACCTAGGATTCTCTATCTAGTCTCAGGGTGGTCTCCAGCTCATGGTGATCCCTCTAGCTCTGCCTTCTGAGTGCTGGCATTAAAGGTGTACCCTACTAAGCCCAGCTACTGCTTTCACTGTTTTTTCTTTGAGGCATGGACTTCTAGTCCACGCTGTCCAGAACTGGATGTGTAGCCCAGGCTGGCCTGGAACTCAGCATGATCTTCCTACCTCAGCCACCCAAGTGGGGAATTAAAGGCGAGGAGGGGAGCCACGCCTAGCAACTTTGCAGTTTCATGTTTAGAGCAAAATTGAGAGGAAGGGAGGAAGATCTCCCCTTGTGTCTCCTTCCTCTGTCCATATACCGCCTCCCCAATCCTCATCAGAGGTATAGTTTCTGTAACTGATAAAAAAATATTTATTTGGAAGGGTGTGGTGGCACACCCCAGCAGTAGGGAGGTAGAGGTAGGAGGATCACCATGAGTTCAAGGCCACCCTGAGACTGCATAGTGGATTCCAGGTCTGCCTGGGCTAGAGTGAGACAGCAACATGGGCCCTGGCTGCCAGGGCACCTGGAGTGTAACAGCACAGGAGGCCACAGCGGGGTAGTTCTGCCCTGACTCTCCCCAAAGAATGATGTTTGTCTCTCTCTGCAGCTAGCAAGTGGCAGATACAATTTGCCTCTTAGAAGGGGCTCAGCTTCTGGGGTGACCACTTCCTCTTCCCACAACAGAGACTCTGCTCTGAGGATGCATCTGGAAATGTCTCCACCTACATCTTGCAGAGAACCCTGGGCTGTGCATCTGAAATGACTGGCCAAGGCTGCAGAGACAGATTGCAGAGACCTGAAACACATTGTCTGGGTGAAACGGAAGGACACCACAGTGACAGGTCTCCTGATCGCTGTCACTCAAAACAAGCCCCTCCTCACGTGGTATGTCACACAGAGGGAAATTGGCTCAAGACATTGAAAGAGAAGACCTCACTCTTGCAAGGCTCTGCAAGTGAGAGGTAGGGTGTGTAGCACAGGGATTCCCTTAGCAGTAATTTTAGATGCCCCTTTGACTCTAAGGAGCGGGTGAAATGTGACCAAGTGTTTCATGTTCCCATCCCCCTGCCTTTCCCACCATCATACATGGAATCCTCTTAAAATGGAAGCCAAAATAAACCCTTCCTTCTTCTTGCCCTGAGAAAATAACCAACATGCCTAGCATGTATGAAGTCCTTGGATGAACTCCTAGCACAGCTTGATGTCATGGCTTCCCATGTTTGTAACCTAGAACTCTGGAAGAGACCTGGTGACTCGGAGAAGGTGGGTGGGGTTGGGGGGTTGGAAAGAGCGCCATCTAGTGATCACCGCCAGAGAAGCTGCAGAGACTTGAACATCCACCTAAGAGCTGTGCTTGCTAGCATGTCCCTGTAATTCCAGTGCCAGGTGCCGAGGAGGAGGAAGCTGGAGAATCTAGAGACTTATTGACTAGCTAGTCTAGAGCAATTGCTAGCTCCTGGATCAATGAGAGATTCACTGATCAAAGTATTAAATTGTCTCATAATATGAAAGTGAAGAACAGCTGCCTAAGACATCTAAAATTAATCTCTGTCCTATATACACACATGTGCCCACATACATATGAACATGTTCCAGCCTTCTTGGAGTCCCGTGGGCACCATGTATCTGGGCTGGTCTTTCTCTTGTAAGATAAGGAAAATTTTCTTGAATAATTATGTTGAAAATATTTTCTATGTCTTTGGCCTGGGTTTCTTCTCCCTCTGGGATCCCCGTGATCCTGAGATTAAGTCTCTTTATGTTATCCCATAGATCCCTCGTATTTTGTTCACATGCGTTTTTGAACTTACTCAAGTTTTTGATTTCCCTAACATTCTCTTCTGTTTTATCTTCCACATCTGAGGTTCTGTCCTCCCAATTACTGACTCTAGTGGTGAGGGATTCTAGAGAGGTTTTTATTACTTCCATTTGGTTTTTGTTTTCAACTACAGCTTTTTGAATTGTATGTTTATGTTGAATTGAGTTTTCATTTCAAAGTTTGACTTACTTAATGCTTCCTGATACTCATTCTTGTATTTGCTCGTGTCTTCACTTAGCTTGATTAGCTGATTCTTGAGATCTTCTGTTTTCTGGTTTGCCTTTAGTTCAATCACTGATCTACCTAAGTCCATCTGTTTCTCAATTGTATTAAGCGGTTTTCAACTTTTGCTTCCATTTCCATCATTAACCTCTTCATAGATTCCATGCCAGTATGATCTCAGTTTAGTGTCATCTCATCCTGGGCTTGCATCTGCAATCTCTCTTTCATAGTTTCACTGCTGACTTCCCATTTGGGGCTTGGCAGGTTTCGTGTGTGGCACTCAGCTGATACGTTCTTCTTGCATTGTGTCTGCCCATTTTGGTTCCACTTGGATCAGTTGGGGGTGTCCTGTGTGCTGTCAACAGCTGTGTGGGTGGGGTGTGCAGTGGGTTTCATGGAGAAGGTTAGGCACTCACTTGATTTATCTGAGACTGTGTGTGCTCTCAGATTGGTGGCTGGGATGTCAAGTGTGCTGGAACCCTAGGGGTTGGGGCTTAACCAACCTAGGGGTTGGTTAGTGCACCCTCAAGCTAGTGGCTTTGCTGGGTAGTGTGAGGGTAGAGGGGGGTTGGAGCTGTACTGGCCCACCCAAATGCCTTTCTCCCATCACCTGACAAGCTCCTTCCTATCTGTAAGGTGCCCTGAAAGGACTCCCTGAGCCCCTTCCCCTCACTAATGATCTCACATCTTTATCTTTTCTTCTCTCTCAGGGTAAAGATGGTATGTATATTCTTCATTGTATCCCAGTGACTGGCACAAAGTAGGTGCTGAGTAAATGGCCAGTGAATGAATGCAGGAGCTTGATTCAGATACTTGTTAACTTTATCGGGAAGGAAATTTGGAAGCTTTTCTGGAGGGGTTGATTATGTCAGGTTAGGGCGACAGGGGCCTCCAAAGGTAACCAGGAGTGTCCTTGAACTTGTACTTTCAGGCAGGTTCCACATATCTCATGCCTGACCCCTCCCCTTGAGTGAAAGGTGTCTCTAAATAGAATTCAAACCTAATCCTGAAACTGATTGGGCAAGGATAGACCAACCAGCTTTCTGCTCACCTGGGCCAGGTCATATAAGTCACCTGAAATAGTAAGTTTCCTCCCTCTTTCCCACATGGCTCACCAGCAGAAGGACATCTGAATCTCCAGGGCTTGGTTAAGTCCCCCCCCCCCCCAGTTTCCTAATGGCTGTGGTGAGAGGGGTTTGGCTTCTTTCTCACTTGAAACTTTCTTTCTCATGATAGGAGCCCTTTTATATCTTTCCTTTTTGTCATAGTCAGACACATGCCACTGGGATGAATCTCCAAACCAGGCACAATTTTTGGGGAAGAAAGTATTTATTGAACAGATCCAGGGGAAGTTAAGGAAAAAAGGCTGGCCCCCTTTCACAGATCCAAGCAGAGACAGAGACAGCACCTCCAGAAGCAAGCACACTGTAACACTGTAATTCCAAAATGCAGAACTGCCAGACTGGCTTCCAGCTTTTCTTTTGCATATCTATCCCTAGTATTTTGCATCCAATTTAGAAAGGGCCAGTCCCCATGAGGCTAGGCCAAAGTGACACTTCCTCCAGCCAGAAGCCTGGAGACAATTAACAATTAAATAAACACAATTATAATAAATTCTATTGGGGGACATTTACTCAAAACTACCACATTTCTTTTTCTTGTTTGGATGGCCAGCACAGATTTTATAGATATGTGTTTAAAATCTCCCATGTGTTCTGTCCACACTAGTGGCTGGAAATTCCTGTATCTTTTCATTTTCTTTGGAATAAAGTCTCCCACTATACCTTATCTTCTGGTGGTCTATAATTTTTTTAATTCTTTAATTTTATAGACAAGAATTTGGTACTCCTTAAGTTCTGAGGTCCATTGGAAGTAGCTGGGTACTCTTTTAAGTTTTAATCCCCAGCTCCCCAGTTACAGTGATGACTGAGTTGGGTTTTAAAGAAAGAATCAAAGTGAAAACAGTGTGAAAAGGCTCCAATACAGGGCATTATGTGGAGTTTCCTTGTTGGATTTTGGAGTGAGGGGAGGTAGAGTGAAATGAAGATGTGAGAAAGACAGGGCCTACTCATGGAGGGCTCAGTAGGTGTTTTCAGTAGTCAAGGGATGTGCATAAGGTGTGTGTAGGGGAAGAGGGGTAATAACATGACTGTGCTTCCAAAGACTGCTTGATGGTGGCTATGTGGGATGGAGTGAGGAAGCCTGTTAAGAGGGTA